>CAEGAF010117199.1:0-20432 GCA_903067075.1 Micropoecilia bifurca
TTAAGTAAAGTACAGATACACGAAAATTGTACTTAAGTACAGTAACGAAGTACTTGTACTTCGTTACTTCCCACCACTGGCTGGGATGAGCCACAAGTCCATCAAGCATGGTGAGAGGATAAAAAAGCGATGCATGAGTAGCTTATTTGGAATCTGAAGCCAATTGAGACAACAAGATCACTATTGTGAGTACATGGATATTATGGATCTTTCAGTCCTATGGAAGGCATGCATACCAATGTGTCTTAATGTTGCTAACAAAGGTTATTCAGAGACGTTAGAAAATGTACTTTATAATCAGGTCAGACCAAGATTGAGGTCTTTGGCAGCAACTTGACTCAAGAGAGATTTGACAAAAAAAGAGCTTTCCCAAAGACTTACAGTCCTTTTACTTAAGCACTGAAGGGCAAATATAAAAGGGAAGTAGTCTTTTGTAATCTTGGACTTTTAACCAATCCTCAGAAGCCAGGGTACCCAAAACACATCCCAGTCAAAGCAAAGATGTGACTTAAGAAGAGTCACATTAAAATCAGAGAGCGACCCAGTCAGTTTCTACTGGAAACCGAGGCCTTCATTTATCCACTTTTGTGCAGGAAGCCAATACCACGAGTTACCAATCTTCTGCTAAGAAATCCAGAAGACTTTTTTTTTCTATATCACTATAAACACAAGTGGGCCCAAATTTCCTGAGAGGTGTACAGAGTTTAGGGAGTCTTGCAGACTCTGAAATACAGGATGAAACCCACAACTGCCTTATTTTTCCCTATAGCCAAACACAAAAGAGTAACTGGAACCGGTAAAATCTCTTAAGACTGTAGTGGTTCCTTGTTGGTGGGTCTACATGCCAGCTAATGGGCTGCTTACATCCACTTTTCATGACCAAGCTGTGTATTATTGAATCCCAGATTAAATAAACAGACCCCAGAGTGCAGCCTCTGTCATCGCTTTACGCCTCATGGGAGGCAATAAAGAGAACAGAGAACAGAGGGCGGGGGCGAGGAGGAAGCATCTTGCAGTTTTGAGGTGGAATGGCATGAGTTGCGTAGTTGTCAAACCAGATTTGAGAAACATACAATCTGATTTGGAAATACCAATGCAGCGGTAGCATTTAAATAAATGAACGTGGAGTTTCAGCAATGAGTAAACCTTCCTCTGTCTGAGTGCATGGATCTTAGATATGGCTGTCTTCGTGTAGGAAGAAAAGTTTAGGCTTTTCTTCAATTTTTCTATTTCTACTAGCAGTTTCATTTACAGAGCCTTTACATCTTCACACGCAGAAGGTTAAAGCACCAAGAAAGCAACCTTAACAAAATGTCAAAATGACTTCAAGTTGGTAATTGGGGGAAAAAGGGCAATTTGGAGGTATAGGAGGAGATGTAAAGGAGCAGTGGCTTTGGAGAAGTAAAACAGACAACAAAAAAATACTACACAACCACAAAGATGAAGGAGAGAAAAGGAGTTGACAGCAAACTAGAAAATGTATGCTGACATTGTTGCTCCAGCTTTAATGGAAGATTCGTGTTCACAGAGTCATTGATCACCTATGGGAGATGGGTAGGAAAGAGCTATCTGGAGCAGTAGGTGTGTTGTGGAAGGAGGAAAAGCTATAGAGAAGCGAGAAGCAAAAATAGGGTGTAAAATGAAAAAGAGGTAACACAGGGTGCAGAAGAGCAGCATTGATAGGTGATCTTTGTCAAAGGACTTGCTGTTAAAACCCTTTTGTCAAAGTATCAATATGCAACTCTGAAAAAACTGATTTACATATGACAGATTTTACTTTAACAGTGTTAAAATTTTCTCCTGATGCAAAACTGTCACTTTTGGTAGTAAAAGTGTGTTATTGTCCAACTTCTAGGTAAGTAGTGACCCACCTAAAAATGAAAGATAAAACACTGTACTCACAAAGAATCCTTTGAGACCCAGAGTGTGCTCAAACGCTCATGAAAAGCCGATCACGTTGACGTTTTTCAGCAACCTTTGGGTACATTATAATGTATTAGTATCTTGTTGAAATCATGGAAATCTTTCATTAACAATAATAGTGTTCTGGTCCATTTTAGAAAAATCATCATTTGGATTTTACAGAATGATTTATGAAACACAAACATAGATTATGAATTTAGGATAAGCGATTACTTTGCATGCACTAATTAACTCCTACATTAGGAGCAAGCGACATGAAAAACGCATTACTAAAAGCACCAGACAATAGTGAGACATGCCGTACGGAGTAACATCAAGGGATCATTTTGGCCAAATTAATGTACATGCAGGATGATGTTGTTAGCCATAACAAGAAGGGAAATGAGACACCTGGAGAGTTTAGGTTATAACGTTGCCACGGCTGCAGCTCCTGTTCAGATGTTCAGGCTCTGCTGCAGTCAGAAACCTCCAGGAGGAAATCTAGGGAAGGAAAACCTACAGACCAGCAATGAGGTCATGGTTTTCAGGAGCTTGCAGTCCATGTTGTTGGCGAAATTAACAAAGCTCAAGTGCTTTAAAACTTTAATGCGAGCGCTCGCTATCACCGCGGCTAGACAACAGCTTGCCGAGCTAGCCACCAGTTTGTTTGATTTAACTGATAACTGTACAACTTTTAACTTCGTTTTAAACTGATGACAGAGGCTGCAAGAATTTTTTTTTTGTGTTTTGAAAATAAAAAGGTTATGACGTGCTTGTTTCCACAGCAAGATATGATAAAATCTCCAAGTTTTCAAATAGGGCTCAAAAACTCCTGATTTCGCTTTGCATGTTTTCGGGATCAACAGCAGGCAGGACGTTCAAGATGATCAGCTGGAATAAATCCATAATATCCAGACTTTGGA
Source organism: Micropoecilia bifurca (assembly GCA_903067075.1). Taxonomy (NCBI): domain Eukaryota; kingdom Metazoa; phylum Chordata; class Actinopteri; order Cyprinodontiformes; family Poeciliidae; genus Micropoecilia; species Micropoecilia bifurca. The sequence continues at coordinate 2,826 of CAEGAF010117199.1, forward strand.
CAAATTCCAATAAAGGGAGTTGAAGCAAAATAACTCAGTCAAATTAGTTGAGAAGCATCCATATACAATTTTTTTCCTCGACTTGCCAAGACATGGGTCACTACAACACAAGAACATGCTTTAATCTAACAGCTTCTATTGTAAATCTGGTGTATGTTTAGACTGGTTATCTGCAGAAAGGCAAACCTGCACTCCACTCTCAAGTCTTTGCATTTTCCTTCAACATTCACCAGTATTTAGTTCCACTTATCCTCCCATATGCTATAGTCAACATTCCTGTTCCTGCTGATGAAAAGCTGCCCACAGCATGATGCTAAAATCACCATGTTTCACTGCCGGGAAGACATGGCGTGGTTATGTACAGAGCGTTTTGCATGTGGCTCCGTATTCTACACATTTGCTGTGTCCCCTATACAATCTGTGCCAACAAATTGCCTTCTTTTTCTTATTGTTTCATAAAGAACAACCTTGTTGAGCTCAGTCATCGTCAATGCCCTGTTAACAATTTCTTACATCAGCCGTTGCTCTCTCCAGTTCCTGTTGAAGAATGGTGAAGGCTGCTGGTATAAGCTACAAACTGAGCCTATCTGACTGTTTGTATTTTATCACTGGATTATATTCATGTTCCTTTAGTGTTTGAAACCACAAAATGGCGATAAATAAATTGTCACTGTCTGGCGTCGCTATGAGTACCAGTAGTTTTCCAGAAAATCCGAATGCAGCATAAAAACTTTATCGGCCAGATAAATAGCAAGAACAAAGTCCAATCTATTAGCTCATGCACTCTGCCAGTCATCAGATGATGCGTACCATGCATGTATGTCTCTCTCCCATCTTACTGTTTGTTTTAATGCTCAGTTGCATGAAAACGTGCATCAAAAGTGGATAAAAACGTATTTTTTTGTCAAAAAAATGACATTTTAATGCAAAGCTACATACATTAAAACCTGAGTTAAAGGTGTCATTATTTACCAAATGACACTTCATGGCAGCAGGCATAAACATCCATAAAGACTCCTTCATGTTCATACCAGATGTTATGTCATGTTTAGGACAGTGTCATGTCAGTCTTACGCACAACCCTTTAAATAAAGTGTTGCTAAAATCATTTCTTTATTTTCCTCTGAAGAAGGAATTCTATCAAAAAGGTGGAAGCACATACGGCAAAATAAAACTATTTTCTTTTGCATCTGTTTTCTCAAGGTCCATCGAGCAGAAAAGCTAAACTGAACACATTCCCATTTGCACACATGGAAACACACAGACTATACAAACAAACTCCACCAGGCCTTTGAGGAGTTAGTCTTGCTCCTTCATGGAAGAAGAAAAACATACTTTGGCTGCCAGACACACACACTCCCCCCCCACCTCGTTTTGAAGCCTTCCCACTGATCATCACACACTTGGTTGGGTCTAGTGAAAGCCTGCGTGTGTATGCATGTGTGTGTGTGTGTGTGTGTGTGTGTGTGTGTGTTGTCGTATTATGACATGAGTGCTTATCTTAGCATGTGCGATTTAACGTATTATAGGGTCGCTCAGTTGTTGGTGTGAGCGTGCGCGTGTGAATGTGTGTTTTACTTGCACTTGACTAGCCATCTATGTGAAAATGAGTGAGGCTGTGGCTCTGAGGTGTGACCGTGCGTGTCCTGCCTGTATGTCCTGGCCTGTTTGTGTTTATCTCTAGGTGGTATCACGAGTGCCAGGGCAGCTAGCTTGTGTACACTGGGCTGGTGAGCGACAGGCGGGAGCAGGAAACGGTGAGAGAGCGAGAAAGGCGGAGAGTGTGGGGGTCTCTGGGGGTTAATGGTGCTACATTATTATAGTCCATTCTAGGTCAACCTGTTGTTCTCTTCCTCTCCGTCTCTCTTTTCCCTCCCTTGCCGGCTCTCATTGGCTTGCACCTGCCTACTCCGCCCCGGCATTGTGCCGCTGAGAAAACGTTTAACCGATGCTGAATGAAGCAGCCAAACCCCCTCAATCCCAGCCCTCTCCCTTCAGTGTTGGAGAACTAGCAGGGGTGGGAGGCAGGATATGGGGAGACAGGGAGCAAAGGGGAGAGAGGGTGGGGAATGAGGGGGGGAGTGTGGGGGGAGAACAAAGGGCACATTCTCTCCCCCCCACCCCACCTTTCCCTGCATACTCTGCCCCACTTCAATTGGGCCCAACCCAGAGCAAGAAGGCTTTGTTTTGGGACAAGGCAGAAACAAGGCCGATGGCTCTGCTCTTCTAAAGTGAGCATCCCAATATGGGAAGAGGGGAGGGGCGGCTGGGGAGGCAGGAGGTGGATGACAGGAACACTGCAGAGCCAGGTTAAAAGCTACAGACATGATATTTCCTGCCAGCCGGGTCACAGACGGCACTCCCACCCAACACCCTGATCTCATCCCATAAGTTGTGACATAAACACTTAAACTTCCTGGAAGGATCTTGCTTTAAAATCAAAATGCCATGATATGTTTGGACTTTTAGTTTAATCTGTGTTTCCGATTTTGAACATTTCTTGATCATTTACTTAAATCTGGGCTTATTTCATTCCTTCTTGTTTACTTCTTGGATTATTATTATTATTTGTGCATTAGAGTTGGGCTCCTTAGATTACACTGGTCAACAGCCAGTGTACCTGTCTTAGAGTACTTTCGATGTGCCGAATCCAAAAATTTCATCGGTTTTGCTCAATCACGTCAACTTTCTGGGTGCAACACGAGCATCGAAATGCATGACTTGTTCTCACATCTGGATCAGTTTCCTAAAAATATGGGATCAACGAGTGATGATCAGGAGGAGAGACTCAATCAGGACAGAAAAGAGATGGAGAATTTTACACAATGAAGACATGATGTTGTATTTACATGTACACTTATCAGTGTTAATATTTACAGACATCCAAGTCTTAATTAATACACTCTGATGGAAGACATTTTTTTCCACCTAAAGCCTTTTTTGGATGAGAAATATTAACAGAAATGTCACAAAAATGTCATCGATTTAGTCAGAGGATCGGATTTCTCTACACCAAATTAGAATAAAACCTGACCTCATTGAGAAAAAATGGATGTCATTTTTGAACTCAATGGTACAAAATAGTCCTTATGCAGTTGAAAAAAACATTGACAACTTCCAAAAAATCTATTTTTTATGACCCAGTATAATGGTAAAACACAAGTTGAGCAAGAAAAAGACGCCTCTCTGTATCATCAACTCACAGTTCAGATTGTTTACATAAAGACAAACATCAGCATATGACTCCAACAGGAGTCATATGCTCCCTGGCCACTTCATTAATGACACCTGTAAAATTGCTTATTAATACAGGAGATTTACCAGATTAAACAACCGGAAAGTTGCCGGGGGTGACCTTCTAATCCTCTGGGATAAAGTCTGTCAAACATGACGAAGGTGTTTCAGAGTCCACACTGGAATCTGTCAGCATGGTGTTTAACAAAACAAACACAGCACCATGAAACTTATCGCTTTGTGTTGCTCACAGTGTTAATTTTGGCAGCGCGTTTGAAATGTAGACCTGTCAAAGTCGCACGACTGAAATGTAATTCAGTTGTAGTTGCATTTTAGTGACCTACGGTCATCTTTTGTGACATAATCGTCCAAAATTTTAACCAGTTGAATCTCCTGCAACTACAATGGAAACAAATGTAAAATTAAATTGTAAAACAACTTGAACTAAAACTTTTAATTATGCCTTGAAGAGAAAGATAGAATGGTGTCCCATTCTATCTTTAGTTTTGTGATAGAGCTATTCCAGTTACACACCTGGTTCTCATTCTGAATCGCCCTCCTTTGTACAGCGTTTGTCAGATACCCGTGTTACTCAACCAGGGTTTCACGAGATGGCATATAATAAATTCATAAAATACGAGAGATGGAAAAGGATCACAATGCATTTACTTCAAGAAATGTAAGAAACGGAATAAAGAAAAAAAGTTTAGTTAAACTTCAAAATTAAGCCAAAGACATAATTAGGTATTTGGCAAAACCCGAAAGCCGGGGCTGAGTTTGTTTCCATTGTTCGGTATCACTCCTTGGCTCATTATTGTAGGAAGTGTGTTTCGTAATGTGGCTTTCTCTCAGGTTCTTCTTTTCTTTGCCCTCAGAACAATAAGTCTCTGATATGGAAGAAAAGAAGCACATTATTTCAATCCTATATTTATTTGCCTTTAAAAAAAAAAAAAAAAAAAGGAGAGAGAGAAAAGGCCACATTCGTTCACAACGTACTTCCAACTCGTCTCTCACTGACGCATATATGCGGAGATATACGCACGTGAACGTATCCATGGAGTGAGGCTGAAAAAAACAATTACAGTTTCTCATTAAGGCACTCCTAATCCCTTTATGCAAAACACAGTTACACAAGTACACACAATGAGCAGAAAGAGAGAATGAGGGATGGCAGAAAACAGGAGGGAGAGCGAAGAAAAAAAAACCCGGCTCAAATGCGGGGAGAATAATTACATATATCATGAAGCCGTGCCTTTTATTTCGGATGTCACTTCTGATGTCAGTGGCCGGCTTTGGCGCTAATTTGAATTCAGACCTTTATCAGTCGCCGGCAGCAGATTTTGAGTGACAGCGCCACCAAACGCCTCTCGCCAGCCGTCCTATTGATTTCTCTAAATCCCCAACAATAGCATTTGCATGCTTGTTTCTGTTATAATACAGATATGCCGTTTCGGAAATTAAAGAGCGACAGGCAGACCAGAGGTAACTAATTGTGTGCCTGTGTAATGAGTGCAGTTTCAATTTGATATAACCCACAGCTTTTCCCCTCGCAGGCCCGCGCTAAGTACTTTCAAGTCTTTGTGGGGAAATAATTGATTTTTTGTGCTTTGGGCACAGGGAAAACTATTATGATCTTTTTGAATAATGGCAGCGGGAGAAAAGGAACATTGAACAATTTAAATTGGTATTAGAGGAAGGCAAGGAACGCGACGAGGGCTTGGTGACGGTTAGAGGACTGATAGCATGGCAGGCTCCTGGGTTTGACTGACAGTTCGCAAATGGCTACCGGTGTGTTGATCACTCATTCTCTTAAGGTGGAAGTGGGGCAGAGCGAGGAGTCATTATGGGAGTAAGTAAAGCCACATCGAGTCTGGCTGGTTGACGCCGGCTGCAGGAGAGAAGGCGATAGAGCGGCCGGGGTGGTCTGGGGGCTGACTCGCAGTGCCAGAGGCCTGTTTGTGGGCTAAGGCGGTTGGAGAGCGAACAAGCAGAAGAGCCGGTGTTGGCGTGTTGGTCATTCAGCTTCAGGATCGTCCCGAGTCGATTTTGAAGCAGGGAAGAGCAACGTGAAAGCAGAGCATCGGTGTGCATTGTGCGCAAAGACACACGTTCATTCTGTTGTACTTTGATAAAAAAATACATATATTTTTACCCCAGATATTTTTCTGCATTTTGTCCCACTAGGTTTGTATTTGGGCTTTACATTACATGCCAGCACAAAACAGTGGCAAGTAGTTGTGAACATGGTTTCAAACTGTTTGTTTCACAAATACGAAACTGAAAGGTTTGATGTCCAAATATGTATAAGTTAGGCCCCCTTTACTCTGAAACCCTTAAGTAAAGTTATGGAGGAGTGTCGAGAAGTAATAGGTTGTTGAAGGGAAGCCACATAAAGTCCCATTTGCCTCTCGCTGTGTCAAAGTCTTACAGCGCACATTACTCTGAATGGAACATGCTCTTTGTAAAACATGGTGGTGGCAGCATTATGCTGATGCAGTGCATTTCTGGGTGCATGATCCTCACAAATCTTTGTTATCATGGCTGTATTTCTGTACTCTCCATCATCAATTTTGCTCTTTCACATTTGAATTGATTGCTCATGCATTTCCTTTCTTCTCCCAGTTTTTTTCTTTTTCTTTTGGTTTAGTTACTATTGTGTTTTTAAACTGTGCTTATTAAAAATAAATCAAGTTGTAAACGTGCGATCCTCACTGACACGACTCCCTCCCAGCCTCCTTTCTTGGCTCTTCCGTTGTTACAACTCGGGGCCAAACCCAAACCGATGCTACGCAATTTGACTGAGACATGATAAGATTTAGCTTGGAACCACATTTGACCCTAAAAAAATCTATTTGTACACACAGAGACTATAATTTGGCCTCTATCTACAGTTAAAAGTTTGTGTTCTGTCAGGTTTTAGGCCCCGTCTTGATGATATGTGAGTACACCCTACATCAGGGAAGTGTGTTTATGAGTGAGACTGTCATGATGTAGAAATAACGCTTCATCCTTTTGTCCCTGGCTCTGCTCTCTCTCTCTCTCCTTCCTGTGTCTCCTGAGGCATTTTCATCCCTTTTGTGACAAAAGCATGGTTTCTCAGTTAATTCGGCGTGTTCTAATTTCACACTCCTAATTTTACATGGAGATAAACAGGTTCCTCTATTGTGGTTGAAGGTGGTGGGAGGACAGAGCTGGTGGAGGGAAGGAGGAGGAAAGGGACTGCGCTGCCAGCATTGCACTCCAGTTGTTGTTTTTTTTAAACACAGTAGAGGGCAACAACCATGACATGTTCTAGAGTCCTTTGAAGTCCACTAGCTCCCTATTAAAATTACAAGGAGCATTTTCAATGGCATCATCCCAACACCAGAGGCTCCTGGGTGACAGTTAAGTACAAAAGTGTCGCCCAGGAGCCTGCAGGACGAGGAAGGAGGACACGTTTGGGAAAGACACGCTTTCAGCATGTAGTTTCACCGCTGCGTTGCGAACGTTACACATGAGAAAGGCTGCGTTACGGCCGCCATGGCTCCGCTTCTGGTGCCACAAGGGCATAAACTAGCATTTCTAAACAATTTGTTTTGATTAAACTATTTCTTAATTTCTTTTATTTGGATTTGCTCTGTCAAAATGTACTACAAGCAAATACAATGATTTTATGTTTTCTTATTTTATGATTAACTGTCAAAAAGCTGGGAAAAGTTATTTTTTAATATTAAATATCTAAATGAAAAAAATGTGGAAAGATTTTTTTTTATCCATATTGTTTTGAATTTAAGATATGTTTCTAATTATTTAAGTTACTTTTAAAAATACTGAGAACTTTTCTTATTTCCTTACGGTTGCTGTGTTTATCTCTCCCTCATGCAAAACATAAAGTGTATTTTTAGAATGAATTTTTTTAGGTTGAATTCTTTTTTTAATTCAAATATTAATTTCACACAGCACATGTCTTATTAAAACCTTCCCAAAACAGCTTATAATGCTATTTGTATTAGACATAAAATTGCATTCCAGTGATGTTTTCAGTGAAAGTGTTGAATGTGTTAAATTGAAAGACACAGATCATAAACCGTTTTTTTTTTTTAGAAAACTGCATTTTCACTCAATGCTCCAGACTGCTGCATATGAGATGTTTTACGTAAAGGGAAAGTTTGGGCTCAGTCCACCAGCTCAGTGGTTACAGTTTCCATAATTTAAAGTGGAATCAAGTGAAATCACATTATGAGTATAATGACGCAGCATGTGTGAAATACCTGCGGAGATAATGAAAGCTCCAGCCAGAGGCCTGTGCATATAGATTCACATTAAATATGCGTGTTTTTGTAAATAAGATGAAATAATAATGTATTTTAAAGTTGCAGTGGACTGATTGTTAGGAATACATCAACTTAAAGATATTCAGGTCTGCATGAAAAAGTTTCTCAAATATTTTTATGTAATTGTTCTTTGAAAAAGTTTTTTAAACAGTGCATTGTTTCAAAAAAATTATATTTAATCTGTAGAAAAACAAAAGGTGGCATAGTTGACAGGACTGTTGTAGTAAAGTCACTGAAATTCACCACAAATAAAGAGGATGTATGGGGCATGGAAGGGAAGTGTGATGCAATGTGATCAGTGTCTGATACAGTGTCATTTTTATATAGTTGCAAAAAGAAAAGAAAAAGTTTATATGTTGAGCGCCCCAAAAGCTCAGTGCCGTAGGCTACTGACACTTCAAAATCTGTCCCAGACTGAAAGGGGGCTTGAGTTGTGTTCATATTTCCTCTCAGCACAGTGAGATAACTGTACCAATCGAGAACATGACTCAAAACATGCGTTGCCCTGCAGGGTGCGATGCAAAATGAGGCACTTCAGAGCGAGAGGAAACGGCCCTCAGAGCACTTGGCCTCTCTCCGTCTCCATCATTCACTTCTTACCCCGCTTCCCATCAGCCTCCCTCTGCCTGCATCTCCACGCACTCGTTCAATCTCCTTCCGTCCCCGCTTCCTCCTCCGTCTTCCCACTCCATCCCTTCCTCGTCTCTCTCTCGGGGGGAGAGGTGGAAGCGGCGGTGGTTAATTTAGTTGGTCATAACTAATAGCGGCTAATCTGCAGGCGGGAGTCTGCTGAGGATATTGGACAGTGTCGAGGTTAATCGCAGCCCGCCCGGTTAGCCAAGGCAGACGAGGAGGAAGAGGCGGAGGAGGAAGAGGCGGAGGAGGGCTTAATTCCACCGAAGGCAAATGGCAAGCCGGTTTTTTATCTGGGCCTCTGATAAGGCGCCGCTAATACACCGAGGAGAATGGATGCTCAAGGGCCGGGTTCCCCTTATCAGCAAACTTTACAACAGGAGCCCTGGACTAACGGTGCAACCCCCACAACGTGCACAATAAGCACCTCATTTCACCTCTCAAGCAGAACTATCACCACACCAGCACCCACCACCCACCGCCCGCCCCTCACGTACACCGCATCCTCTTCACTTCACTTTTCCTGGTTGCCAAACCCCGCCCGACCACCACCATCCGCCCCAAACCTCCCACCCCCGCACCCCTGCGTTTACACAAGCTAACCCGCTCCACGCTTACATGCTCGCCGCTTCCCTTCCCGTCTTCCCCGCAGCCCAAAGCAGGCGGCCACCAGGAATGGTGGGGGGAGTATTATGAGCGTGGGCTAATTGGAAGATCACTCTAATGCATTAAGAGATAAAATAGTTTGGCTGCGGGCCTAGAGGCAGGATCAGAACAACATTGGAGGAAGCTATCTGGCCCTGTCACACATTCGCAGATTTCCATACTAACACAGAGAGAGCAATTACCCCAAACACAGAGCTCTATTGGTGCTACAACACACTCCCTGCCAGTACCACGGCCCCAGGAAATCAGACGAGGTGTATGCGTGTGTGTGTGAGGGAGTGTGTCTGTGAATAAGCTTCAGCAAGGGAGGGAATTAGCTTAGTGTTGTTTGATTGTGTATTTGTTTTGCTGGTAAAAGAGGCAGGAATCGGCTTTAGAAAGGAGTTTGTGTTTTACAGGGTGGCCTCGGGTGTGTCGGATTCGGGGGATGGCGGGTGAGTGGAGGGGCTGGGAGGTTTGGGGGGGGCAGAGGAGGAAGTGGCACTGCAGACACAAATCCACCAAAACAAAGATATTAAGACAGTAGGCTAATCAACATGGCTAACAGAGAAACAGGCATCTGCTTGCTTACACCCCGTCTGTGTTGTTTTTCACATGCTAATCACTGTTTGTTATCACCGTCGGTGGGAGGTGTGTGTATTTGGGTGTGTGCGTGTGTTCGTGTGTGTTTAGCTGATTTCTCTGTTTGCTTCTGCTCAGAAAAAAAAAACAACTCATCCTCTGAGCTCCATTTTTTTTTTTTTTAAATGAGATCCATCCCGTTTAAACCGCGCAGCGACCCTCGTTTAGCTGCAATTTGGCAGATTTTGTTCAAGTGAATGCCTCAAACTTCAAAAGTTCAGGGAGATTCATTTTCTTAACTGGTATAAAGATGGAAAGTAGACGTAGAAATTACTCAATAATTGCCGACGCCGGTTTACAAATTCACAGCTACTGTTCGAAAGCATCCAAATATTTTTGGCTAAAGCTGAATTAAAAAACAAAAGTGGCACTAGTAGGCCTGATCCACAGGTGCAGAACAGGTCGGTGTGGATCTGCCCAGCGGCGCTTGTTCGGATTCGGTCTGCGCCGGCATTCATGTGTCGGCAGGAACAAGGACCCCCATATCCCCTGACAGCACAGATTCTCCTCAGCTAAATGGATAACAAGTCACGGCCGGAAGGGGAAGGTGCTTACAGTCAGGACGATTTCATACCTTAACCGAGACGAGACCACTTAACCAACAAGGCGACGTGCTTACGCCTAAACACACACGGCGGCGGCCTTTGTAGGTTTTTGCTGTAGGGTGGGAGAGACAGCAGCATTTATAGCTCTCAACCATTGTTGGCCGTGATTTGCCGTTAAATCCAATTTATCGGTGTTATGGAAATGCATTTCTGCCCCGGGGCGTAAAGGAGTGGGTTCATTCCACAAAAAAACAGCCTGAGACTTATCTGTTTCGCCTGCTCTGGTCGATTGAGGAATGGTGGCATGGCTTAGAGTGATGCGACAGGACCAATAAAGTATAAGGAGAAATCTAATTCGCTTACAAAATAACAGAAGGATACAAAGTAATCTTTACAGTAACACCTGCAGTAAAAGTATGTTCAGCACCATCAGGTGTCTTTGATTTATCCACAATCAATGTGAGTTATTTGAGTCAAACTTGGCTTCATGCAACAGAAGGCAAAAAATGAATGTAAAAGATTTGCTATTACAGTAATTTCAATTCAACTTGAGCACTTAAAAATACTCAAAAGGACTATAAATTTTATTGTTTTTGTGTAATGCATCTTGGTTTTTTTAATGTCTGTGTGGACCATGAGTCTGTTAAATACATAAATCTACAGCTAAATGACTGAAAAGGGAAAAGTTTATTAGAATAGAATAGAATTATTTTTCACTTTAAAGCTATGAATCTACCTCATTTAGACATGAATCTTTGTGTTAGACATTTGGTTTAGAGCACTCTGGTCTAAAATTCATTTGAGATCATGTTTAGAATTAAATCTTTGTAGATTTTGTAAAGGTCTGCAAACCACACAGTAATAAAACACAAAGCAAGACCTCATTACACCTTCATTGGAAATAATACGCAAGTCCAACACGTCTCATGTGAACCAATATTTGTAGCAAATAAGGAAACCTCGTCCCACATCTGTCTAAAGTTTGTTTCCATCTGATAGTGTGATACAAATATGAATCAAATTATGCCTTTAATTTTTTTGTCCCCAAAAAAAAACAGTCTTTTTTTCCACCACACATTGATTATTTAAACATCACAGTTTGAACTTTCATGCCTGTGCCAGTTGTAATGTTTTTGTGGGATACTACAAAATGCTAGCAATGTAAAAGTCAACAGTTAGACCCCAAAAGTAAATGAAATGCTAGCATCTAAACCACGGTCGCATGCTGAACTAGCATTGACTCATGTCTAAATGAGCTTTAATGGCCTCAGAATCAAATTTATTGCTCAGTGAAATAGAATAGATCTAATCGTAAACAAAAATATTCCTACAAACATGCACTCTCAGTCGCCTGAAATCAAACGACTAAAGAGACAGTGTTGTGTGAGATGGTGTGTGTGTGTATTTTACCTCCACCCCCTGTGCAGTTTGCTAATTGCTCACAGGGTGATATGAACAACCAGAGCACCTCCCGTCTCAGTTTTCATTTCGCCAGGGGTAAACAAAGCCTCGCTTTGTAGATGAGGGGCGGCGCTAAGTGTTTGTAATTTAATGTTGTGCATGTGTGCAGATACACATTTGGAGGACCGGGGCAAAGGCCCAAACGATGCCAAACGATGCATTGTAAGACGGCAAATATAAGCCCAATGCATGCAAACTTTGGTTGTTTCCACGGAGACTTTGTTTATCCGTGGGAAGCCAAGATGTCTGAGGCGGAGGGTTTCACAGCGTCGGGATGCGCTGGTACACTTCAAACACCAAACTGTCTGGTTCGCACAAACTCGCACGATGACATGAGCACGCATTCACACACTCAGACAGATCAGATCAATATGGACTGCAACGCTGACACAGACGTGCTCATTGTTAGTCCAAGAATAGTGTTTTTCCCCCCCTCTCTCCTATTTGTCTGTTTTTGCTCGAGTATCTCCTCTCCTCACATGTCCCGGGCCTCTACAATCTTCTCTTCAAACCGTCCAGCGTGGAGCATTGTCTCACCTCCACTCATCGCCTGCTCTTCTCTGTCGCTTGCTCTCCAGTCGTACCCTCCCTCCCTCATTGTCCCCATGAAACAATTGGCAGATGTAACATTTAATTACGGCTGTATCTCCTCGGGCGCTGTCGAGGCGGAGGCAAGCTAACACCGCTCAGAGCAAAAAAAAAAACAAAAAAAAATAGAAAGAAAGAAGGAGCTGCATTACAATTTGCCGCGAAGTGATTTATTCGTCCGGCAAGCCGGGGAGGACGACACGGAGAGGGAGAGAGAGACAGGAACCAAACGGGGAAAAGGTAATTTCTCGAGACTCGCCGCAAAAAGGTCAAATGCTTTTTAATGACTGTGTTTTCTGATAATGCAGGAGTGTGGCGGCGACGGCAGCTAGCACTGATGGAGCAGAAAGAGGAGAAGGGGGGTGGGAGAGCGAATGGGCCCGGCAATAATAAAGTTACAGATTGGAATCACATTGTGACGGTTTAATGGAGTCTCGTGCCTGAGGACTTCATTTGCAACAGGCGTCGCCCCTCGCCTCACTGCCACTGTCACCGTGTCTGATTTCTCAAGCAGACGGAGGCCACGGTTGTTTGCCGTCAACACCAGCCAGGTTTTTTTTTTTTTTTAAAGAGCAAATGAAGTATGGCCAATTAAATATTGCCATTCAAACGGTCGTCGTGGGTTACTGAGTGGTGATTAAAACAGGAGAGAGAAAGAAGACGTGTGAGAGCAAACTGGAGAAGCTAGATGTCCAGGATGTAGGATAGAAATAGTAGCAAAAAGAGACGTGATAAAGTCAAATAGGGTGAAACTCGTTAAGGGAGATGAGTGGAACAGATTGCATCCAGTTAAACACAAATACGTAAATAGTCGGCCTCAGTACCAGCAGCTGTTCAGGGGCTCCAGGCCTGCAGGAGGTCCTATCAGCATCACTGTTGTCACATCATTTGTTATTATCGTGGGGGTGGGAGGAAAGACATATTTAAAAAAATACAAACTAAAATCGATATTTGATGACTGTGATGGAGTGATGACCTGTTCAGGATGCACACCACCCCTCGCACCAGCCCATCTGTGGCCCTACAAGGATGGGTGGGTGTAGATAATGGATGGACGGATCAAGTTATAAACATTTTCCAACATTTAGTTCACTTAGATCATCTAACAATGGATAGATTTTATATTTAGAGCAGTATTTGTTATGTTGAAGATTGTAGCAGCAATAGATTCACTGGCAAAATGATTTTTGTTATTACTGTGAAATCATTGCAATATATAAGTAAGTAAAGTGAATATGCACAACAAAATTGTGATATTGTACAGTTTTTGTAAGAGCCACGCGTAACTCGCTCGACTGGTGTTAACTTTGGAGCAACAGAACTTTTAAAAAGAACTAAAGTAAGTTTGAAATACACACTCAAACTCAGATGTTGTCAGATTCATGCAAAAGGCATTTGGTTGCTAAGTACCATGGAGAAGTGTGGCTGATGTTTCACTCCAGCTGCAGTAAATAATGCTTGTGTAATGCATATAATACACAGTGGCAGTTATTTTATGGAAAACACACCAGGTTTCTGTAAATACTACAGAAACTTCATATTAGTTTCATCTTTACATATTTTCACATGTAAAGTTCAATAAACGTATGTTCAGTTTAAAGTAATCATCTTTAAGTTTTATCAAAGTATTTTAGTTTCTCAATTTAAATTATGCAATTTAAAAAGCAATTTACCACTTTAATGTATAATAAATTGGAAACATTGGCTCAAGTAATATTATAATAATCCAGTCATGGTGTACAAATTTACATTTGTGCCACCCCTTGACAAGGTGTTGCCCTGGCAATGTGCCCTAATGCCCATTTTAAGAAAACCCACTGGTTAAGAAAAGCATCTAAATTTGGCTAATTTGAAAAAAATATTAGTTGAACTGTAAAGGTCTGACTTTACTGAAAGGCCCCCAAATCAAATTCTTCTCAGAGCCCCATAAAGCCTTGGATTCAGGCTGTTTAAACTGCTTTAGAAAATGGCAAATATGTGAAGTTAGCGCCTCCAAAGTATTGTAATGGGCTGAAGTAAGTACAAACCTAGCTCACTATAATGATAAAGAAAAACAAACAATATGGATAACCAAGACCATTAAATCACATAAAGACAAACTCTGGAATACTTGTTGGAAAGACCAAACTCTGCTGCAAATTATATCTGATTCAGTCTAACTATGATCATTCAACTGATCTTTTCTCTCTGCAAATGTAGCTCAGCATATGGCATCTCGCTTGTTTCTGTGTGATTTGACAGCCTAAAATGCAGTGCACATTACTCTTGCATGTACGCCGAGCTAATTTGTAAATGACTAAACTGACTAAAATATACCACAAAAGACCACGTTGCAAGGCCACTTGGAGTCACCGTCGCTAATGTAATGTAAGCACAAGAGCAGCCATTCAAAAGTGCTTTAATTATAGCTTTGCGCATATGCAGCAGCACAGGCCGTGTAGTGTGGGCTCCCTGAATGCGGCTACAAGTCTGCAGGAATTATCGCTCTCTTGTTCAACATCCACACCCAAGTCCTGCTTTGAAAATTACATAATTCTCCGTATTAATGAGCGTGAATTGTACTCAACAATTAGAGATGGGTGGAAAATGTTAAGTTGGGTGTAAAGAGAAATGCTTCCAATTACGCGGCGACACGGGGCCTTGTACCTTCCCCAGCCTCCATCGCTGGTAATTAAATCGGCGAGCTTCTTAACGAGGCAGCCATGAAATAAGAGTTGAAGGGTTAATGCGACTATCATTTCTCCCCGCGGAACGACTCGGCCAGGCGCGCTCACACACTGCACACTGCACACAAACACATTAGCATAAATATACTCCACAACAACACAGAGCAGGGAGCACAGGCATTCTTTAGATAGACTTTCCGATTTCACCCCCCCTACTAAAACAAAAGTAGAATGGAGCGGGGAGGTAAAGGGGGAGGTGTTGCTGCTCCGGTGTGGCCTCAAGAAATCAATCATCTCTAATTTGTTTTCAAATGACAGAGTTAAACATCTAAATCACGGTGGACTAAAACATGTTCAAGCAATTAGAAGCAACACTTGAAACCAAATGTTTGTCCTCGTTCCTGCGTTTCACCCCCCAAAGCTAAGCTACTGTGTAACTGCGGTTCACCTGGCAACAAAAACATGCCAAGGAGTTGAGGGGCTCAGATGATTAGGGAGCTGCTGCCCCTCTGTGTCCGCAGCGGAGGGATCGGACTCTCACTGCAGCTACTTTACGACATGGAGCCAACACCTCACTGAATGATCAGCGTGTGTTTTGTTCTAAAACAGAGGTTTTGAATTTGGCCCATAGCGACCCTGCATTATTATTTTTACATCACAGTCCCTGAGGGAAGTACGGAAGTCTGTCTTTGTGAAGGGTTGGGGTGGGGAGTTGTCTATTTGATAATTTTGTTAACTTTTCACCTCCGTTCAATATCCTGTCAGGACGTGGCTGACGGCCGTGCTTGCCTTGTGCCATTATCAGCAGCAGCCCGTGACTTATGACTTATTGTAATGGCTCCCTTCAATCACTGGAGGATGTATTTGAATTCATAATGGCGGCAGAATCTGCGGCTGTAATCGGCAGCGGGCGCTCACCCGAGCTAATGTGGGGAGAAAAGGACTGACAGCAACACTTCAGTGTGTGTTTGCAAAAAGGATAAATCCTAATGTGCCATTTGTTTTAATAGATTACTAAGCAGTTTCTTAATATGTAAGCTGTTTGAAAAGAGCTAACATTTGCACACACAAAATAAAACTGTGGATGTTTTCAGTTAGTTACAGCAATTTGTGGGAAGAGGTTCAGTTTATTGTACAAGGTAATAACGCAAAATGCTTGACCTCATCATGTTTATATGTTTTGAAACCTATGAACCTATAATGAGAGGTTTTTATACTATGAAGAGGAATTTTGGACGGTAATAAATATTATCCCCTGAAATTCTTTACATTTTAATTAAACTTTGGCTTGTAAATATGGTTGCTAATATTTCATGCATTTTAACGACAAATATTATTTAAAGATTAATGAAAATGTAAGTTCCTTGTAGAAAATGAAGACTTTTACAAAAAAAAATTCTAATGTGAGATTTGAACTCTAGATATAGGGAGATTATTAAAAACCATCAAAGACAGATCCTCTTTACATGGCTGCTCTGACTTTCTGCGCTAGAAACCATAACTCATATGTTTTCCAGCTTATTCTCTTTTTGAATCCACTCAGCTGTAATCACAAGACAAAGGCATTAATAACTGAAACTGTTTGAGAAAAGCTTTAGCCTAACACTGCTTTAGCCAAGCATCGGCTGTTCTCATAGTTAATTTTATCACCTCCTGTTGGCAAGGCAGGGGTATTACAGCATTTTAATAAGAATCCCACACTCTGTACAGACAGATCTATTTATAAAACAAACAAAAACTTTAGCTGCTTTTAAAATACCCAGACTAGTGTCGAAGGGATATCTGTCTACGCTTAGCTATTCTAATTTATCGCAGGCTATGTCATGTCAAGCAGAAACTGGAATATGTATTTTGGGAATTTGTATGGCAATACAAATTAATTTATCAATGTGAATGCTGCCATGAGACTGGTTGTGGAGAAAGCTTAAGGTCAGCTGCTAGCAGTACAACAGTACCTAGCAGTACTAGCTACAGTAGTACTGTATCCAACCCAAATGTAGCCAGCAATGGTGCTATTGCTAAGGTCAAGCATGCTATCAAATGTAGTTTCTTAATTTTATGACTATTTAAAAGCCATTTTAACAGAGGTATGAACAATAGCTAACATATTTGTTAATAAAATAGATTTAATCTGGAGTAAAGTGGCTGATGAACTTCTGTGCTCTCGTACTTGTTTTCACCTCTGCAAATACTGCTCCATGGTGGAAGCACCCGGATGAGTTTTTTGATCCATTACTGCTGTCTGGAACCCAGTGGAGTCTGGTTGTGATAGAGAGTATCTTCTACCTTCGTAAGTTCCTGTGCACTAATGACTGTTTCTGTAAATCTGTTATTAATTGGGTGTGTTTGGCATTTAATGTGACCTTGCAGGTCTTACAGTAAGGAAGATAATTTTAGACTGACAGCATTTAATAAATACAGTAGGCCTACATGTTATGATCCTAATAAAAATTTATTGGACAGCCATTTTTATCATTTTTCCATTTTTATTTTATATATTAGAACCAAGATATTTATTTTTGTTTAAGTCAAATTAAAGCAAAAATACATTTATTTGACTTGATTTATTCAATTTAACCAAAACAGGTGTTAAAAATCAGAACTGAACTAATTTAGTTAAGTAAGTAAATTTTATAAATTACCTACATTTTAATTTTGAGTGCATATTACCTAGTAAACTTGCTATTTTTAACTCAAAAATATAATTTTAGAAAAATGCAAATGTCACCCTGTCATTAAAATTGACCACATAAAAAAATGGTTTGATCAGTGTATCATCATCATACTGAGAATCTGACACTCTGAAACTTTCACTCTAACATATGTTAAATGTTTGCATAATCCGGGGCCTCGATGACTTTGCCCCAACGGCCCCTAATC
>CAEGAF010117214.1:0-32898 GCA_903067075.1 Micropoecilia bifurca
AGAGAGAGAGAGAGAGAGAGAGAGAGAGAGAGAGAGAGAGAGAGAGAGAGAGGGTGGGGTGGGGTGGGGGGGAGGAGAGAGAGATCAGTCTGACAAAAGGATTTTCTTTCATGCCAGCCATTTTCTGCGTTGTTGTTAGTGTCACTTAGTCCAAATCCAAAAGATAAATATAAACAAATCAGAAAAAAGGCAAGTCTTTGATGTGCAAAAAACTTAAATTTACTTCAAATATAAGTCAAATCATTAATTCAATTAGTATATTTGTGATAAAATGAAAAAAAGTCGATATGTTTTTTTTTGCAGGTTTAAATTGTACAACAGTCACTGTTTACTGCATTCTGCTGGAAAAGATGATCTACACGGAATGAATGAATAAATAAAAAGGGAGAAATCTTGAAAAACCTCCAAATAAAAAGGCCTTGGCAAAATAAATGTACAGTTGTTAAGATAAATATTTTCCTTAAGGACCAGAAGTCATGGAGGATTCATGTCTCAGGACATCTAATCATAAGCCGCTAACGCAATCTGAGCACATACACAGCGTCGACTGCACAGAAATGGAAAAGCTGCCACTCGCTTTGCCACTGCTACTTGCTTCCACTAACGGCAACACTTAACACGCTTTCTCATAGCAGCAGAATTGTCAGATTGCACATGAATAATTTAGATTTTTGCATAAAACTTGCATCATTTTTCTTAAAAACCAGGTCATTCATTGATATAAATGAATCGTTTTTCTAAAACAGTTTCAAATGCAACACAGTGTTTGTTTTTTCTCTATAATTATGCACTTACCAAGGCACAAAATTAGGAAACGTAAGGGGAGCAAAAGCATGTCATGAACTGTTCTGGTTTTGCAGACAAAAGTTTGTTCTTTAAGTAAAAAAAGAAAAAAGGGGGGAGGGGACTGACTAACACGCTACAAATAAAATGAAGTCTGCACTGGCAGGAGGGCACCACATAAAAAAAACAACAAAAATAAACTTATGTCTTGTGTAAGCTTTCATTAATGAGACTTGATTCTGGCACCGCAGCTCTTCAGTCAATAACAGCGTCTAAAGTAATCCAGGAACAAATAAATGCAGTTTGACTGTCTATCAAACAGAGGAAAGCCCTTCTCTTTTCCTTCCGATTGACCGAGATGAAAGAATATGGCACATTCTCGTCGGTAAATCTCACGTTACTCGCAGCGTAATAATGCATACTCAAAATGATTTAGCGTCGATGCTGAATTTGATGTACTGTAGTGATTTTTAAGTGCTTCTACATGCTCTTGACACTGGTAGCTTCTCATCTGACACAGGTAAACGACAATGAGCTAAGATGACCCCTCCACTGCTGGGACGTAATGGCTTCAAATTTAATGCTATTTCAACACAGTGCTCATCAATGCTGTTTGTTTTAGTTGTGGCTGTGTGTGTTTTTAATTTGATTCCTATTAAACTGTAATAATCGATTAACTCCTCTGTGTGTTTTTGGTTTTGTATTGTCAGACCTTCACAGCCAGTGGATAAATAACATGTCACGTGACTTGATTCATGAAGCAATATTGGCATAACGATAATAATAAAAAGCCCCAAATTTGAAATGTTCCATGAAATCTAAAGAGTCTGTTTGCCACCTTGTTGGTGTAAAATATTCAATTTAAATTGCAATTGATGGTTCTATTTTTTTTTATTTAAGTTTTAAAAGGCAAAGCTGACCACGCCTCTGAACCCAACTTGCATCTAGTTTCATGTGAAAGATGACTGAAAGCTGCAGGTTCTTCCTGTGAATCTGAGAACCACAACCAGATTTGTTTAATGTCACTGAAGGGATAAACCTATGAATCACCCTCATCACAATAAAAAAATTAAATTATTTTGTCTAATGATGTAACTAACAGAATGAAGTACAAAAAGAAAACGGTCCAATCATGGAAAATCATTATTGTCTCTCATGTGTGACCATGAGTCAATATTTACCAAAAACAGAAATGTGTCAGATTCTTGTTTTGACTTGACTTTTAAACACCTTTTAAGCAAAATGTGGTGACTAAATGTAGTAAACGTAGCTTTAATAGGTCCAGAATATTTTTTTGCTTTCAGAGAACAAATGGTTACCAGTGCTATTTTCTGTGCAATCATCAGCTTTTAACCTTGAATGAACCACTTCAGACTGAAAAAATTGACCACATGTCAGCACTTAGCTGATTTTTAAAAAGTTCTTTTGTGTCGCCTTTAATCGTAAAGGTGGGATTTGGATTTATGGCCATTATCAAACATTGCTAAAACCGAAAGTATCTATAAGTGATGGTTTTAAGGCAGCAACAAATATTGCTTTAAACAGGCTGATTGAGAACTCAAAATAAGGAAGAAATGTCAAACACTGGTTGAAATAAGATTCAGACTGTAAGATTACTTGAATAGAAGTCTTTTTTTTGTTAAAGAAACCTTGACAAAACACAAAAAAAAAATCATTTTTTTTAATTATTTGTGAGCTCATAAAATCTCCACTGCTGATGGACAGAGTGGCTCAACAGAGCTGCGGTTTGTTTCAGCAAGGCAGTGCTGAAAAGAGCCCTCGTTGTCCTCGTTTTCTTTTATCAATGATTTATAATAAGCAGTTCCGGCTTCACAAGGAGATTTCTCAAAAGCGCAGAGCCATCTTCTTTCCAACATTCTTGAGGTCTTAATGGAAGGGACTCTGAGAGAAATCTCAGATCCATTCTTCTGTTTATCATAATTTTAGGAGTGGAATTTTTCTTTTTTTTCCATGCCTGCACATCGGCGCTGGAGAACTGCTAAAAACAATATTTAATTTCTGTGCACTAAAGCTGTTGTCCCACTCATGCTGATATACATGCTATGCGGCTTGTAATGCAAGGAAATAAGTCACATTATTAAACTATAATCACAGTCAGATCCTTCTTGTGTTTGCAAAATATGTTTTTGCCTCTTCCCACTAGTTGTTTTTTATTTTTAGGGGGGGTGGGGGGGTTAGGGATACAAAATAGCATAAATGAACAAATGTAGGCTTAAGCAGCTTTTTGGTAGTTCTTTTGTTGTCATTAAATAATTGCAATGAATTTTCCTGTCCTTCAGTGATAAACTATGCGCTCTTTATATTTACTTATTTATTTGTTTATTTTGTTTTGTTTTCCGTAATTTTCCATAAATGTCAAGATGCCAAAAAAGTTTTATGCTCATCTTTTAAAACCTAAAGCTAGAAATAAGATGTTGCTATTTATTTAGCTGGACTGATGGCAAAATGGCTCAGTTTACTGAGCCCTTGAATAAACCATGAGTGATGTTATTAATGAGGCAATGTTGGGACGTTTGAGGAGCGGTCATGTTTTGATTCAAATTATAATATTTGGCATCTAATTTGCTATATTGATTAATTCATGTCGGGCAGGATTTTGATCTGTCCAAAAGCATGAACGCTAGCCTGGGTTTGCTGGAGGTCCATCTACGTGTGCTACATTGTCAGACGTGCAAAGGGCAATGCTGAGGTGAGGCATACTCTTCATACTTAAATATTTTTGCATGCCAGTAAAATACACACCATTTCATTGTAATGCAAGGTGTTATTGCCACAAGGACTGCAAAGAAAAAATCGGGGTCTGACCAACAGTAAAACAACGTCTAAAATGATTATGAAGGCATCAATCAAACCATCATTGCCATCTACACCAACTAATATTTAGTTGGTGTATCACTAATTTATAGAACATAATTTGCGGTAGGGTAAATAAATCTGAAGATTCTCACAAAATTGAAGAACAAAAGGAAATGATTTGTCTCCTTTGTTTTGCTGCTTGATTGTTTGTGAGACAGAGTCACAGGAAGGCCGAAAGAGGTGAACTTTGGGTCTTGAGTTGATTTTCCACAACTTATTAAAAGTAACTACCGCACCTTCTCCTTCATCTGTGTTCATCTTAGTCCCAAACATGCAAAACTCATAAAACAAAGCAAACGAACAAGTGCAACACAGAAACCTGCTTCGTATTCTACATAAAGTCCAGCTTGGTTTCTTATTCCTGTCTTGAGCCACAGCACAGTTATTTATATCCAGAGGATGATCAAAGATGTACAAACAACATTACCAAACACTCTCCTCTAAGCATGCAGCTCACTTGTGAAACACAATTATTCTTTTGAGGATTTTTAATCGATTATGATTCTTGCAGGTATGCAATACTGATGGAATGGAGCATAAAGTAGTTTGTGGTTATAATGAAACTCCTTTGAAAAGTTAGGGCTATTCCCGAGAGAGCTTTCCATATAGTGCATGTTTCTGCCAATTATCATGAAGCAACTAAAAAAAAAACCTAAAAGAAAAACTTTTGAGCGCTTACAGGAAAAAAAGTAGAGATGTCCTTAGCAAAGGACTCAAAGGTGACCTGTCTCAAAGAAGAGCCTAGAAAGTGATGCCAGGAGGCACAGAGCTGATATCATACAGTCATGTGATAATATCATACAGTCATGTTGATCCTTCATATTGCTGTGAAAGTGTGAAAGTTCACCAGTGGAGGATTTCTGGCACTTTCCGCACTTCTTGCATTCACATTTGACTTTCAAAACACCTATTTAAGTCTTCTTTACCCGCCAACATCCGACTCCGGTCCCACATGTACACATAGAGCGCAGCACTGACGTACGACCAAGTTAATGGATTTATCAACATGCACTTACTGTAACCACCATTCACGTCAGGCTGTTTGATCAATACTCATCTAAATTCCCATTGCGACAGGAAGTAGTAGTAGAAGAGTGCACAACACCCTTGGTGATGACCTTTCTTGGAGGACTAATGATAGCCTAACAACAGTTGCATCTCGAGAATATCTAATTGGCTCTCATTAGCGATACCCAATGTCGAAGTCAGTAGAGCTGACTTTTCCAACGAGGATGGGATATTTTAGCAGAGTCTGAAACGTAAAGGATGCATTAACCTCATTCAGTTTGCATCTCCTATAGGCATGGTAAACAGACAGGGGAACTCACAATAAGATCTTAATATTTTGCCATTTAAAGTGTTTTTTGTTGTTGTTTTTTAAGATTCAATGCTATTAGTCAAACTGAATCAATGTAATTAAATCTGCTGAATCTAAAAGCAGTCATAAAAGTAATGATTTTTGAGTCAAGACTTATAATGACTGTCAATTATTACAATAAATAGATGAAATACCAAGCTGTTCTCTGCAGTACCTTAAAAACCTACTCACACTTATTAGGATTTTCTATGTTTGTCTTGCTATCAAAACAAGCTGATACATTTTATTGAGATTTTTTTGATGAATTAACCAACACATTCTAGTGCATAAGTGGAAAGTTCATCATAGAGAACACATAGTTTGCAAATAATGACCTTAATTTGTACCAGGTTCCCCATAAATCCAGTGCAACCCTCTGCGTTCAGAGGTCATCTAGTTATATCCTAACATGAATTAAAGCTAAAATATAAAAAAATAAAGGTCAAATTTACATAATACCCTCTTTTAGCAAACCACACCCATAGTGAAACCTATGGAAGCCCATTTCTGCCATGAAAGAAAAAATAAAAGACCATTTCATAGCAGAAATGGGCTTGTATACAGAACCAGCTATGCTTCTCAGAAAAAAAAAATCTTCTCGTACCTCTTTGCTCGGCTGTTTTTTCGGCTGCTGGAGTCATTCAAGCATCCCGGCAGCTTCACACTCTGCGGGATACCCAAAATAATGCCATCACACTGAGATAAATATAAAAAACCCTGCTTTCTTTTATTATTGTCAGGGGTAAACAAGACTATGTTAAAATAAAATTTTAAAAAAAACAACTTCCCACTGAATGTGAAATCCCTACAGATCAACAAAGGAGATGATGTATTTCAGAGAACTTCCTAAAAATAGATTAAAATTATTCTTCAGATAAACCAGAGGGTGACATTCAGAAGTCTGGGGGTTAATATAAAAATGGAGGTTTGCACAGCATCTTGTTCGCTGCCAAATTATATTTTGCTTTCCTTTTAAAGTTCATCGATTTACCATTTCATTTCCTGACCAGTATTCCCAGTATTGCCTCTCTTAAATGAACATGTAAAGACATTTCCTGTCATCAAATGGAATTTTAAAACACATTTGGTGAACTGGTTGCCACAATTAAACCTTTTGGTCTTCATTAAAACCAGATCTTACCTGATGTAAGCACCGCTGATCCTTTGTTTTCCATCAGTGAAAGCTCTTGCTGTCAACTTAAATGCCATTGTATTAACATGCAATAGCTTGACTGATTCCTCAACACATTCTCACTCCGGATTCCTATGTTCTTTCTTCTACTTGATCTGAAAACGTCAACAATTACGACGGCTTTTTTTGCATTTAACTGGGCAGCGTAACTTTCAAAGCTCCCAATCTAAACCCGAAATGTCAAGCTCATTGTAGAGCTGATTAGAAGCCTGAACGAGAAAAGGTCATTAGAAGCAATTTTGCAAAAAAACATGATTATCAGTACAAAGATTTCACGACAATCTATCCATTACCTGTCGAGGTATTTCACTAAAAGCCGGAGCTGTTAAGAGTTTAATGCATTTGCCCCCTAAGAGGCCAAAATGTCTCCACATTAAGAGTCCGGATCAACATGTCACTGCAATCGGCTGAAGCTTTTCACTTTACATGGATCAGATATGTTTAAAGGCTAAATTCTTTCCTTTCACAAAAAGTCTCGGGTCACCTGCAGCAGCAGTGCCGATGAACTGAGCCTTCACTGGCTGCTGTCGTCTCTCTGACCTTTTCCCCGCTAATGATGATCTCGCCAAGCTGTGAGAAAGAATAGATCAACTAAAATACCAGCCAGTAGTTCAGGCTTTATCAGTTCTCCTCTGACGTGTAAATGAAGCCCAGGTCAGCAGATGGAAAAGCCGTGGACACACCAAGCCAAAATGGAGCCGCGGCGATCTGCAGCCGCCCATGTTCAGGGAATGTGGTTATCACACTGGCCAGGCTGTCCTGAGGGAGGCAGGGGGCAAAAGCACACATCAGTCTCATTTTATTTGACCGTGTGGTTGTTAGACTTGCAACATCAAATTTCTGACATCCTGTGACTTTGCAATGCAGTTACATCTAATTGGCCATCTGCTCATTTTCTGGTCTGCTACAGTCGATTTTCCAATCTGTGTCATCAATGCAATGAAGAGATAATACTTAACCAAGGACTGTCCTCAGCAATGACCCCAGAACTGTTCGCTCCAGCTAAACCCTCTGTCTCCATCGACAGCTTTGACGTACTCTCATCTGAAGCAAAATTTCAGGATGAAAAATAAAATGCTGCTGATGAATGGATACTGGAGTACCTTTCTATAAAAATTAATAACCATTTCATGGTTAACTGCATTATCTGAGCCAAAGGTCCAATGTTGCCATGGGATTCAATTGTTTTTAAATAAAATGTGGAGAAAATGAATGAACAGAGAGTTGATGACACAATGCAAAAAAAAGAAAAAAGAAAAGAGAAGTCCTGTCAAGAAAATTTATCTGCCTCAGTTATTATGGAGAAAATGTAACATTTATGCAACATTTTTGCTAACGTTAAAAAAAAAGAATTTGCTAAAGGATCTTATAAACAACACATTACGGCTGAACTAAGGTTTTTCCCCAAACAAAATGTTTAATCTGTTAGTTTAGGAAGGTCACAGATAGAAACAGACTATTTCTAAAATCTGCTGTTGATGGTAGTAATATACTTCACGCAGAGTGCTAACTAAATAAAAATGCGTAGTGAATAATGATATCCTGTTTTAATGTCTCAATGTCACACAGACAGACTGGATGCGCATGGAAATGTGTGTGAACACAAACGGATCTCTTTGTGCCGCTGGAAAACTCTCTTGTGTAATATATGGAGTGATAGCGGAAACACTGAATACTTACCGGTTATTTTTAAGTCCTTTTTGTTTGTTTCAAACACATTTTCCATGTTGACCTATTTTCCAGCTCAGTGAGTATTCAGATGTTCAAGACACGGGGAAAAAAAAAAGACTGAAACAGTCGGTGTCAGATTTCAGATCAATATGCAGCTCAGAAGCTCCAGGTACAACTGTAATTTGCACATCCACCTTTTTTTTCACTCAAAGAACACATATCAGTTTTATTGATGTTTGAAGTTTTCGTTTATATTTCTATCTGTCCGTCATCAGCTCACATGACTTGATAGTAAAAGACGTGGCAATGTGACAGCTGCTGTTGCTGCAGGTGTGATGCATTGTTTCCATACAGATTATTTGTCGCTCGTGTCATTATCACTAAGAACGTAAAAATAGAACTGACTGGAGCAGCGAAAATCTTTGAAGTCTCAAAACATTGAAGAAAAACGTAGCTAGTCAAACATTTTATGGGATTAAAATGGAAAGAAGACACAGGAGTCAGCTCCAATTACTCTCACGTGTGTTTTATCTAATGCTTACAGGAGACCTGAAAAAGTGATGAGGCAGCAAATGTTTCATCTTCAACCACTGAGGAAATCCAAAACACGTATAAGCTGTGCTGTGCAATGTTCCTCAGTGTGTTAACTAAGGAGATCCTAAGAGGGATTATGATGGTGATGCAAGTTTTGTGTGTTCTCTGTAACAAAACGTTTACGAAGCATAATCAGTATTAGAACCAAAGTGGATGACTGGATTCTGGGCCTGCATGGTCAGCTGTCCAGATTGACGCAGAAGTTAGTAAAAATGATCTAAGCTGATACATTTCATTGAAGAAAGTCTTTAGTGTGACTGAAACTGATGCAGAGGCTGCTTGAAGACGGCCTCTGTACCAGCACATCATTTGGATTAACGGGACCGCCACCGATCCTCCAGCAAAGCTTATTGTGGAAAATCTGGATGCAGCCTTAGCAATGGCGCTGCTGACTCAGCAACGACACTCATTTCTGAAGTATCTCAATGTTACAGGCCTGCACTCTAAGTGCTGTTTGACTTCCCAATATCAACGACAGGTTAATCTATTTCTCAAGACGAGAGACACGATTTTGTGCACATGCTCATAACTTCCTCCTGGCTGTCCCCCCCCCCTTTGTCCTTCAATCTTGAAAACAATTGTGATGCAAAATCAATATGATGAATTTTTTTCAAAATGTTGTCAGAGTCCAGTGAGTTGTGATGGACTCTAAATTCCACTAAATCCTCAAAGGAAAAAAGAGACGGGCTTCACATTGACCGGTTGTTGTGATAAAAGCCTCTGACAAAATGCAAACACATTTTGGTTTTTATATAGAAAATACAAGCAGCCGACAAAGGTTTACCAGATCAGAACAGCTATTAATAGATGTAGTGGTGTTAATAAATCGCACGAGGGCTTTGATGGAGATTTACTCTCTGCACTCATCCACATCTCCGTCATCTGGCTGCATTTCAGGATATTAGAGCCAGCCTGTGCAAGCCACTCGTTTTAACATTCTGTCACCATCCATCAGAAGGCCCCAATTAGTCCAATATTTCAAAGTGACCCTCCATTTCAAAGGTCCTTCAGGGGACTTTGTCCCTGCAATCTGCAAAGGTTTTAAGGCAACAGCATGACTCTGTCTATAAGTGGCATTCCCATGCAAGTCTGTCATATTTTACCAAAAAAAAGTGAAGATGGGAAGGGAAATATTGCTTTTCTGATACTATTTTTTTACTTTCAATTTGATTCCAGCAAAGCTTTTTTTTTAGTAATAATTGCAAAGGGGTGCTAAACTCCTTCATTTCAGGTATTCAAACTTGCTCTGCGGCTTGTAATTGTGTCGGCAGTCTGATAATCATCAGTAATTTTACATCATCCTCCTTACTTTTTTGTGTTGTGAGAGAAGAGATGAAATAAAATGTCTCCAAACACAGCATGTTAAAATCAGATAGCTGGGTCAATGGTAAATTAATGTATCCTTGTGGAAGCTCGGACTGATATCAATGTTATCTTTTTTTATTTGTGCGTAATTGCTAAGAATGCCATTTTGATTTGGCTGAGACACTGTGCAAAATGTTAAATAGTTCAATAGTCTGTGCAATCTTATTTTACAAACATATGAGATTATATTGTCTTTCTAGATTTTCAGTACAAATTTGGGACAACCTTTCCATTTAAAAAATAGTGGTTATTGTTACATCATAGAAAAGACATAATACTTTTGGAGGAAATGTAAAATAAAAACACTTGTTTAAAGGATTAAATTATAAAATTATTTGTCTTGAATGCTGCAAAATATCTCTTGCCTCTTATTGTTTGTCTTTATTTTATTTCAGACAAAAACTCAAAGACAGGTTCATTTCACTTGAGAAACCTCACATAGGTTTGGTTTGTGTTATGACTCACTCATTGATTTAAAAAAGAAAATCCATGTTTTTTTCTGGTCCCTTGTGTGAGGATCCATTGCTCTTCTTCTCTCTGTCCAGCTTTTTCCTGTCTCCTTTATTACTGCATCTGCAAATTTGCGCTCCTGCTTCCGCTCTTCCTCGTTAGATTCTCCGTCACGGTCACCCCTACGTTCTCTGCTACTTGTTTCTCATCTGCAAGTATTAAGTTCTTATTGAATCCACCAGGAGATTACTACATTCCTGTTTGTGCTTTGGTCCCTTTCCCACGCACACCACGACACCCCGAGCCTGTGAACATAATCCAACAAGGATTAGGTTTGCCATCAGAATATCACAAGATGAATAATAGAATCATTTCACGGAGGCGCTGTTGGGGGGAACCTTGCTGACAGCTCATGTTTGTGCATTTGGTCCACTGCTTGTTTATCTTGAAATAAATCAGAGAGACTGTGACTTGTGTAACAATTTATACTTGATTTCGGTTTGAACACATATTTGCTGAATGGCGAGAAAAAGTGACGTCGCTGTGTGCGAACGCTCTTCGTCTCTGTCAGAAAGTAAGAGCTGGGGTGGCAAATTCTTATGTCTAAGAAACACGCAGCACATTCAAAGAAATGCTGACTCCATGCATGACCCAGTGAGGAAGAGTGTTAATTTAAAGTGTTCTTGGCACCATCAGACTGCTGCCATGTTTGATCAAAATCCTGTTAGCGGGGACAATTAATCAATGGTCCTATGGGGTGTCTGGGGATTAGAGCCTTTTCCGTCTATCAACAGGACTGCTGTACAGTTCAAGTGAATCCACTTCTGGCTGGCACGCCACAAAACAATTTCATCTGAGGAAGTTGTGAATAATGGATTCATTAGGAAACGAAATCTGTGAAGGAAGAGAACCATTAGCCTAATATGTGATGACTCCCACTTTAGCAGATGTTAACATGTTCTATTATTTGAAGAGAAACTCCGGCATACAGGAATCATGTCAAGCTCGGTTTCCTATGATTTAATTTCGTTGAGTGTCTTGCAAAAGTAAATTGAATTTCTGGTCAAGCACAACCTTGTAGTGGATGTCATTTGCATAGAAATCTACAGTCCTCCATATGTTTGCTACGATACTTTTTTTCTTGTACCCATCGAGAATGGTTCTTGCAAAGACATGGGTGTCTGACTGGGTTAAAAAAGAACCTCCTGGCTAAAATAACGCTTGAAACTTGATGTCCTCAACAACGAAAGTACAGAAGAAGTTAGGCTGATAGAATGCCGAGGAGGAGAATGCAATTATAACTCCTTCAATAGATGAGACCTTGGTGCCAGATCAAAGACTAAGTCTCAAGCTTTTTATCAGAGTTCTTATAAAAGAGCCCAAAGGCGTTACACTCGAGGTAAGAGGGGGGGAAACATGGTGTAAGTTAAGCTTTGTATTAAGAAAAGCAGCGGTGAAACGCAAGAACTCCAATTTGCAGGGAGAAAACAGGTCAGCTAGATCTAGGACAAAGTAAACACAGTGTAAGCAAATGAAAATGAATAACATTTTAGAACTTTCAGGATTAGATTTCAATTTGTGTTCAACCACAAAGTTAGTTTCCAATCATTTCTCATATTAAAAAAATGCCTGTGTTTAAAATCCGGCTTTATTGCATATCATTTAAAAAATGGAAGGTAGAAAATTATTCATGCACTTCTCCATAATTAATGAAAAAAATCTGTGTGAGCATAACAGCAGTCAAATCATTCTGAACATTTCACAGTACATTTTGACTGGAAATTTGGTCATTTATTTCAGAGCTTCTCAAACTGTGGGGCGCGCCCCCTAACGGGGGTGCCGTGCCATTGCAGGGGGGAAGCCATCTGGATGAAAACAAAAAACAAAAAAAACATGGACCATGTATGCGCTGGGTTTTTACCTTAGAATGGCCAAATCTCTGATATTCCTATGCCAATTTGATACAGTAGGGGCTTCCACACTTCCCATATCTGTGTCCTCTATCATAGAGGACACAGATATGGGCAGGGACAGGGGGGCCCAGAAAATGTTTGGAATCCACTGATTTATTTAAAGACAAAACTGTTGTTGTTTTTTTATTTTTGTTTCCATACTAGGAAAATGTAATTTTCACCATATGTAACTATAAGAAAAACAAACAAGTAGCTAAATAAAATGGCCCTGTGCTTTCAAAATTAAACAATTTAAAAGTAGTGTGATCAAATGCTAAAGCTTGTATTTTCTAAATGAACACTACCATTTTCAGATTCAATATATTTATTGTTGAATGAACTGCAAAAGCACAGAAAATAGCAGGTTGTAAGAATGCACTCGGTGAGGGCCTCATCAGAGTCAGACTTGCTTCGTCTGTTTTTCAATAACATCACAATGTACTTGTACTGAAAAACCCAATACTGAACAGTTCCTGTAATAGCCATTGCCATTACTTTCTTTATATTATGCAGTATAACTAAATCACCAAAAATAAATCTCACTGTTTGAACAAATACAAAAATGAACTCTGGTTACATTTTTACACAGCTTTTACAACCTTTTGTAACCACCATTTATTCCTTTTTAACAATCACTCCTAATGAATCAAATTACCTTTTCCACATAAATTATTTTTTATATTTTTCTATAGTATTCAATCTCAATGACATAAGCTGAAAATATATTGCATGGCTCTAACCAAAAATACCTGCATGGACAACACAGACTTTCATCAAAGCCTAATAACTGTGATGAATGTACATACGTCGGTTTTGTGCTGGCAATGTTCATTATTTCATCTAAATTTTGCATTATTTGTCACAAAATACATATTCCACCATAACAGGCCTCCTTCAAGTTCAGCATGGGGACAACAACGTTTATTAACAGGAATCTCCAGGTTGTTTTAGTAAAGGTGTGGAAAAGTGCAAAAATATGCGATAAACAGTATCCAAACAGATGAATTCAGTTTTTTTCAGTTTTATCAAGTACCACAAATAACATGTCAAATCATTATTGCTTGGGAAACCAGCTACATTCCTGGCTTTGCTCAGTGCACAACATAAAAATGCTGGAGGCATTGCAAATGCGGCCGTGATATTAATTCAGTCAGAACTGAAGACCCTCTGGGCTTCGCAGGAAAAGTAGACTGGAGAATATTAGACACAGCAGTACTGACAGCAGCAAAGTGAATTCAAGTGTAAAGACCTTTTTTAAAAAATCAGGTCAGTGAAATGTGATGGCTTTGGCACCTTTGATGTCAACTGGCACCCCACTGCATGGCATCAAAGCCCCTTTTACTGTCAACAAAAGCTGGCTTAAAGTCAGCATGTCAGCAGCTTTTAGCTTTCAATGAATAGTGATCCCGTGTGCTTATTAAACCGCCCTCTGGGCACAGAACTCAGTTTTAAATGCCTTTGAGGTTTTAAGAATTTATTGTAATTGCTCATGCTACGTATGTCAAGACAACAGATTATGAGGGCATTATTTTGACATCTAACCAATGACCCAAAGAAAGCAAACCTCCAAAAATCTGGTTGCGCTTCAAATTAAAGAGGCAAAAATAAGGGTAATTGTATGCAAAGTAAATACACGATTCTTTTTTAGAGTGAATCTAAAGAAATTGAGCCAACAGTAAAACTTCTACTCTCTTCATAAGACTTAATTAGAGGAGTTTTAGTATCTTGTTCATACGGGATAGTAGGGATAAGTGGTAAATGGATAGACAGGTGGGAGCCTCATCAGCAGAAATACAGGCCTCACTCCAGACTGAGTCAAAAAAGGAAATCAGTCTGGTTAATCAACCAGTCTGATGACATTCAGACTTTACCCTGTGGGTATGATATCACAGCCTACAGAGTGAGATCTCTAATACTAGCAGCTGATCTGAGATTCCTCCATAGGGAGAGATGAGCTGCTGATCCATGCGACGTTTTTGTTTGTTTGTCTTTTCTTCCCCATACTATGTCAATGATAAGACTGGTTGTTGTTTGGTGGGCCTTTTGTCAAAATTGAGTCACATTTCTTTTTGGCCACATAACCAATTTTTCAAATTGATTGGTTTTCTATCTAAGACCAGATTTTTATAAAGAAGTCGTCAAATTTTTAATAGTTTTAAGATCAGGGACGTTTCAGACGCTAGGCTGATTTAACCATTCAAAAACCAGCTCCAGTGTGCATTTGAGGACATCATCCGACTCAAACACTTCATGTGACATTACATTCAGAAATTTGGAGGTAATCCTTCTTCTCCACCTTTGACAACTAAGCAGCCCCTCAAAATGGTTCTAACACCACCATACAGCTGCTGCTGCTGCTGCTGCTGCTGCTGTACCTTGAGTCGTTCTTCAGTAACTTCATCGAGTGATTGTCTGGGTTTGGACAGTGATCCTAAATGCTGATGATTTGGGGATCGACTTTGGCCCGAAGCCTTGACCCCAGCCTGTCTTTAAGTTTGCAGACTATGTTTAGAATTCGGCTCAGTTCCAGAAAATCAACCAATTTAAATGAGCTGCAGCAATTCAGCCTAGAGGTTACACCAACAGTTGATTGATTACTACAAAAATATTGTGGTCAGGGTGCAGCATGTAAAGGGAATACAAAATAAATTGTAGTTGGGAAAATGGTGTGTAATTAAACCTACATCTGTGACGCTTGAGTGACAAAATGGATTGAAAATAAATAAATGAGTTCAAAGTTGTTTATTTCAAGGGGTTTTTAAATAGTTAATGAAAATTTTGACTTTTTCCTCAAAACTGAATAACAAATTTGATTCTAAGTTACTGATTGTATCTATAAGGCACTCCCTAAATGTACCTGACATGAATGGCATAAAATTGAGAACAGCAGGTGAGACAACAGAGCATTAATGAAGCTCAATGTTTATTATCAGACATGCACGAGTTGCAAAATTGCTGCAGTGGACCAAATGATTTTGTTTCAAACAATAAGAAGCTGCTACAAAACATGTTGTCAAAGCTGTTTTCGATAGAAACCGAGGGACACAATATTTACTTTTATGGAAAGCCAATATATCTCTGGCAGAATAAAGATGAAATCAACAAAAAAAATCCTTCAAGAGTGCTATCTTTAAAAGCTTCTTATGCAATAGCATGCTGCTAAGCAACAAAAGCTTTAGTCATTTGTCTGTGGAAAGATAATTGATTGTGAAATGGCATTCAAAAGGCAGTCCAAGATGAGCACTTACTTAATAACGCTGCTTTCTTTTAAAGCCTTTCTGTCTACATCTCTTTTTCTCTCTCTCTCCCTTAGAGTTCTGCCGAAACTGGGTCAACATTTAAACATTTGCAACGTTCAAATGTCATTGCCTTTTTGAGGTATTTTCAATTCGGTGACTTTATATCCACAAACAGAAAAAGTGAGATGAGGGAAAATGAAAAGCTGTCAGCCAAAGTATCTTCTCCAATTACACTCACCCGAAATGAACTGTGTTACATTAACTGGTTTTATATCCGTCTCCCCCACCTGATAGGTTTCTGGCATCCTTTGCTCTTATTTTAATTGCTATTCATCACTTGTGTTGCTCATTTTGCTTTTCTTAGAACTGTTTTTATTTTTTTATTTTATCACTTTGTTTTCCTAACTAGACATATTAGTTTTACACACAAATTCCTGAGTATTTTAAAATTTTCTTTCCTTTAAAATTCACAATTAGACTAAATGGCGACAAAAAAATCTTGCCGAAATACATTGACATTTGTGGTAGTAACGTAACAAAATATGCAGAAGTTCAAGGGATATTAAAACCAGTTTAAACCTTTTATTTTTACTTCTGGAAGCTTTAAAAAAGTTATTTTAGCTTTGGGTAGCTAATTTAAGTTTTGAAATAAAAATAATAGGTTGTCTACTCTAAGCAATATCAATTCCATGTAGCCATAGTGAACGGTCACATGACCAGGCCTCTTTACTCCCTATAAAATGAACATTTCACTTTCTGAAATGACTGGCAGGAAATTTTGCAGTTTTACACAATACTGAAGCAAATTTTTGCGATGCACCTGTATAACTCCACACATGCTTTTTTGTACTTTCAATCATGCATTTTGCCTTAAAAATACAACTTTGACCCCAGAATACATCACATTTGTTCGCTGTTTCCTTTAGTCGTGAGTAAACTTTAATCATTTGCTCTTAAAGACCCATTATGACCTCATCTGCTTGTCTTTGAGTGGAAAATGGGTCGATAAAAGAAAAAAATAAGGAAAAGCCACTTCAGATTTCACATCAGCAACCACAATGCTCTGATGTTCTTGAATAAACTGGGTTTTTTTTGTTTGTTTTTTTCGTGTGTGATGGAAAACTGACAATGGATGAATGAATCGCCCACAGAAGGTGTGATGGATGTTGACAAAATTTTATCAGCATCAGCAAACACTTGTGCTTGGAATCAAACTGTGAGGCAATACATTTGAGAGCTGGTAGCATGCAATGTGAAAGTGATTGCTCCACACCCCTGCTGGTTACCACTTTGGTACGCTAAGATGTGAAACCCCCCGCTGTGTGGTACAAAACCTGCTTTAATTCAACAGTTTAATTAATTAAAGCAGCCCATGAACACAAAGTCAATAAAGGCGTATTTTTGGTTCTTATTTGCTTAATAGACAAATGATCTGCAGCGTAGGAAGATTTTGGACAAAGAACAAAATCTAGGTTAAATTTATCTTGTTTTAAAAGCTCACTCATTATTTCTAAAGTTAAATGCTTTAAACTATTATTGCAGGTTATGTCAATGATAAAATTAACATTATAAATTAAATGCTGGAACAAACATGCGTGTGGATTGATATGAAAGCTCAACACAAGAAATTATTAAATTCTGAATTTGTGTGTATGGTCCAACAAACTTAAATACTCCAAGATGAAATAAGAAGTGATGTCTGAACCTTTTTTCTTAGCTCAATGCATTTACCTTGATTTAATTTCCCTAAAAAAGTGAAACCCTGTCATTCAGTCAACATTATACTGTGGCTACATTTAAAATGTCATGATTTGATCTTATGAAGGACGTACATTCACTAACTTTTAAGATGTTAACTTGGTATTTATTCTTGGTATTTAATTTTCAGAGAAATTTTGCTAACTGGGAGATTATCAGGAAAATAAAGTTCAAGGAAGAAGTGATTGTTGCAGACAATTTAATCCCAAACAGTTCATTTTAGCAAAAGTTCATTTTAGTAACAACTCTGACAGTCTACTTCAGCTGCTGTTAACAGAATACACCAAATCTGACCTTTAACACACATTTAGCTGCTTTCATTACGCCTCTTCAAAATGGCATTGTTTGTATCTGTCTTTGTCTCATAACCTTGTTCAGATCATTCCTGTCAAAGACATAATGCAGTACAGGTTGGCGTACATCTGCAGTACATCTGATGCGTAGATGTCCCTTTATTTCCCTTCAGTTTGAACTTAAATACAGCAAATGTACTGAAGACAACTCTGGCATGTAAATGAAACTCAGACATTGAGGGGGGTTTGAAAATAAAACACACTTTGTGGTGTTTCTGCTGCAGCTGCCGTCTTAAGGCTGAGGGAAAAACTCTAGAGTCTGTTCAAGGGCAAACATGCAGTAGGGAGCCAAACGGTGTCTGTTTTGACTGAAGAGATTTTCCATAGAAGTGAAAATGAGCATGCAGGAAGATGTGCATGTGCAGATTGTCATCAAATTGGATTTTCTGTTGCAGCTTATTAAAAAGTGGCACAACTGCTGATCGGTTTTGAATCCAATGATCTAATCACAAGTCAACTAACGTAATTTACTAAAATAGCCACCAAATGTTTTGGTTGGACAATTGAAGACACAGCGGCTGGGAGCTGCAGGGAGTCTGCGAGAACCCATGAACTTTAACAAGTACAAATGTGAGCATCATTTGACTCAATTTTCTGTTGATTGAATGCCAAAATGGATTCGGTGTGTCTTCCCTTTGTTTTTTAGGCTCCCTTCTTTGACTCTCATTACTGCCTTATCAAAAACAAAACCTGGAGGGTTGCTACAATTCTTTCATGCATGTTTGAGAAATCCTTTAATCATCAGCGGCAGCCATTTGGGGTTGCCTAAGCTCTTGCTCTCACCAAGCGCATCTCTTGGATGAAGTTCCACCTTGGAGCTGAGGTTTCCAGCCATGCACTAGGTCTCCCCCACTCAGTTCCTCCAGACTAGCAGCAGCAGCATGTGGGGGGACGGCGTATCTTCTGAGCTCATCATACGAACTAGTTCTCAGTGCAACTTCTTTTAACAACACTGGTAAGAAAGTTGTTAAAAGCTTAATGGAGAAATGTTGTGATGGCGTGCTGAAGGGAGAGAGTGGGAAAGAGCAGGAGCTTCTTAAAGAGGCAAAGAGTTAAATTGTAAAGTAAAATTTCTTTTAAGTTATGTTTAATAAATTCAACACCTAAAGGTAACATAGCTGCTTGATTGTGCTGTAAAATGGCACTCAGAGCATCACATAAAAACACAAATCTGAAAATTTTCACTTGCAAAGTCAAGAATACAACAGATATTGCCATAAGAGGTGACCATTTCTGCATCATTTCATAATGGGAATCACAAAAACATGTTCACTAAATTATTATAGTCAAAAGAAATACATTACCCAATAGAAACCAGTGATGTTTAACAGACACTCTATGATACTCACAATGTAGTTGCATGCGGCGCTCTTACTGTCTGTAAGACGGTTTTGGTTCAGAAGAGCTTGAGAGGATTGCTCGTCTGACTGCTTGGCTGCTGTGCCTTCTGCTAAATAGGTGCCAGCTGTAATGGGAAAATCCACTTTGATCTTTGATCCGGTGCCTTTCAGGATCAAGACACCCTCAAATCACTGAAGTCCAGCCAAGCAGGACAGGTACCTTTCACAGAGCTTTCTATAATGCAAAGATGTGAAGGAGCAAAACTACATCGGATGAAAATTGCTTGAGAATGTCAGATTTTTTTTTTTTCCTGTGATGTTGGCTTTCTTGAGGACATGAATGTACTAACAATGCACAGAATTTTATAATGTACAAATGTCTATGAATATTTTCACAATATATGGGAGAGATGAATGATTGGCAGAAATTCACAATATTTTTTTTCTGATTTTAATTTGTTGGTTGTTTGAAAAGGCAGGACATATTCTAATTTATTATTATTAATAACTATTATTTATTATAAACAATGTTAATAATATAACACAGTGATAAATATATTGTGGAAAATCATTATAATAAACAGAAATAAAGGTTCAAAAACCTCACTCTGTTATTGTCCATAACAAGTTTGACTTACTGAAATAAATAAATTAATTAATTTAAATTTTTCAGTAATATCCTAATTTATGGAATGGGTCCAGGCCACTTTGTGCACAAAAAAAGACGTATGAGAGAAGTGACCAAACTTTCAAACCTGCGCGTTGTGAAAGTGTGATTAAAACAGAGTGCACTGCACTCACTTTCCCAGTTAATTAAAATTTCTATTAAATTGAAAATTAAACATACGCACAGAGGATTTCCAATTTCAATCAACTCAGTTCCTGCACCAGCTTGAGACGTGCACACATGAAGCCATTGTCAAATGACACCCGGGAGAGGAGCTTGGAGGAATTTTAAGGATGTGACACTGAGGTCCCAGATGATGCTTTGGTAAAAAGCGTCGTGCTTTTTGCTGTACAAGTACAGGTCAAAACACTGAACTGTTGCACCTCGCTGTTTGAAATGATTGTCTCACCGGCAGCAGAGCAGCATGCTGTTTTTTGATCCTGTGTCAACACTCTGAAAAACTCACTTTATAGTCAGCTCACATTTCTTTTGTGTAGTGTATTTCACCAGAAAAGGGAACGCTTAGATTTGACTCAAGGGCCACCGGAATTTTTCATTTACAAAGCAAAATTTTAATCTATTTGTGGATCAAATCAATGAGAGGGAGTTTACCCCAAAAATCTCAATCAAATTATCTAGTAAATTAAATGAAGCCCCTGAGGAAGTATGCAGTCCTCTAAAACTGAATCAAGATGACTGGAAACTTAAACTGAACTCACCTGGGTGGTGTTGGTTGTATAAGTGCAGTAATGTAGATTACATGGTCCAGGAAGCAACACCTGAAGGACAAATGGATCATCAAAGCTGTCTTTTAGTTCACTAAGTGCTTTTTTGAAAGGTGTTTTTTTTCAGCTGTGGTTCACAAATGATAATATCCTCTGAGCCTACCCATCACTGCTCTTTGAGTTGACTACAAGAAATATTTTAGGCTGTCACTTCTCTCTAGTGTCATAATTCATAATTCCACACAGCAAATATCCACTAATCCCGAGATTCATGGTTTGATCCGTGCTATGGTTGAGGAGCTTTTCCAATGCAGAAAATTGGCGAAGGGGTGCCATCTGCTGGAAATATTCTCAAACTACATTGAATAAACAATTCTATTCGACACATTGTGATACATTTTGCACATGTTCCTCAAATCAAAATCTGACTTTGTTACACTTTCTTAATACTGTCTACATCTGTCCATTCATAAATACCAGCTTAGTGGTTTGCTGGTTTATTTCACTAATTCTAAATAAAATAAACTGATGTTTGTGATAAAATGTAAAATAAATAAAAAAAATAAAAATGGGTATGCATACTTTTTCAAAGCACAATATACAAAAACTACAATTTGCTGAAAATACAAATGATGGAAATCTGCGAAAATACAAATCTTGGAAATTTTGAAGGTATTATTAGAAGGATTTTACATCCTATTTTATCAGTTCTCAAGAGTTTAGCTATTCAGCCTTCTAAACTGCTACTGTCTAAAACACAGTCTTGAATACAAGTACAGTTTGTTTATGTTTTAAAAGATATAGCCGCTCGAATGCAAAACATGTTTTAAAAGAGAGAATAGCCTGTACACAAAAGACAAGTTAATAACATGAATTTAAATTTCTTACTTGAAAAACTTTATTTTGATACTTTTTAAGCTTTCTGCCAAAAATCCCCAGCTTGATGCAAACATTTTGATTTTATGGTCAACAAATAGACATTGTGCTCAGCATTTTTACTCAGCTAATTATATCTTGCATGCATGTAATCTGAAAATTGTCATATTGTTATTATTTACAGACTTGTTGTTTTATTTGTTATTTCATTTCTGGGCCTTACTACTTCTACAATGTAAATATACATACGTTTTTTAAGTACAGTTTAATAATCATCAAGTACATAAATACCATTTACTCTCAAACAATTTGCTTCCTATGTTTTTTGAATGACGTTTCCTGTTTAGTGAAATATCTCCTCTTGGAAGCACCGCGCGATATTAGGAAACACCCACCGGGACGTTACGCACAGAACTGACGCACGCAGTATAAATCCCGGTTTTCTGACGTCAGCGGCCTCTTCCCTGCCTATGCCCTCGTGAGGTGGGCAGTGTAAAAAATTTCTTGTCTCTTTTCTCCACCAAGAGAATCCAAAACCATCCGTCAAAATGGTGAGTTTGTAAAACTTCTACGAGCTAACAGTATATTGCCGGAAGTCCTACATATTCTCCGCAATCATATTTTTGTAATGCTTCAATATTTTAAAGATATTTAGCAAACATTTTGTGTGATAACGTTCTGGTCAAAATGGCCCCCATTTTGTAATCTGTCGCTAGCCTCAAAGGTTTCCTAGAAGAGACTGATCCTATTTCAAAATAATACTGTTCTTGGCGATGTTGAGTTATTCATAACACTCCTGGCAGTAGTCGTATAAACGTAGTGCTTATAATGACTTAAAATCTGTGGCACTGATGTGCAACTTTGGTGTCGGCTTTTTTGAGCTAATGCTAACCGTTCAAAAAAAGGGTTGCATAGTTTCTATTGTACCGGAAGAATGGTGATCACATGTAAGTTTTGTTCTTTTTCAAACCGATGGAGTTTGGATTGAGCGTCT
This sequence comes from Micropoecilia bifurca, assembly GCA_903067075.1. Lineage (NCBI taxonomy): Eukaryota > Metazoa > Chordata > Actinopteri > Cyprinodontiformes > Poeciliidae > Micropoecilia > Micropoecilia bifurca. The sequence continues at coordinate 22,194 of CAEGAF010117214.1, forward strand.
CAAACGTGCGTAATAAGTTGTTTTGTGCTTAAAGATGAACTTGCCGGTATTTCCGTACTGCCACCATTAGCATTTAGCTCAGTCTCAAAAGTCCGTACACGTGGCCTAGAAATGCCGACGTATTATGCCAGCTGTCAATTATTCCAAGGGCGTATAATAGCAAATCTGTCCTAAACTGTCACTAGAGGCAGTAATGTGTTATTGCAGTCAACAAAAGTCCATAAATCCTTATTAAAAGCGGTTAAGCAAGACTAGAGACATAGACAACAATAACGTCATCTTTGATTATGGCGGAAACCCAACGCCCAGGGTGGAACTGCAGCACAATCTGTTCACTTAGATCAGCAGCAAATAAAATCCTGTAGTCATGGTTAGCAGATAAGCTTTATTACATGTGAGTGTATTATTTTGAGTAGTTCTCTATATCTGTGATGAAAGTAAAGATTAGCAAATCTTAACTTTTAGCAATAGCTCATGAGGTCTCCATTTTAAAGTTTTTTTTATGTTGAAAATGTCAGGTTTTCAGAGAGAAATAAATAGTGAAAATAAGATATTGTTATTAATTTGCCCTTAGAAAAACTATAGTAAATTCTCACTTTTGAGTTTGAATTTTCTAAATTCACTTTAATCTTCACAGGTGAACTTTACCGTAGACCAGATCCGTACCATCATGGACAAAAAGGCCAACATTCGTAACATGTCCGTGATTGCGCACGTTGACCATGGAAAGTCCACGCTGACGGATTCACTGGTGTCCAAAGCTGGCATCATTGCCTCAGCTCGTGCTGGAGAGACACGTTTCACTGACACCCGCAAAGACGAGCAGGAACGTTGCATTACCATCAAGTCTACGTAAGTCTATTGAATCACTCACATGGTCCCACAGCAATTGGGGGCATTTATTGGCCAGTTCTTTTCTCTCCTTTTTTTTATAGGGTGGTGCACCAATAAATCATCCCCAATTTGGGGGAATAAGCTGATACTTTATATCCACTGATCTTATTTACCTCAGCAAAGGTCTAAAAATCAACCACTGTCCTTTTGTTCTGCCATGAGAGAAGTTTGTTTGACAGACCCGCTAGCCAGGTCTTGTCTGTACGTTTGCAGTTAGTCACCAAACTGCTGCCAACTCTGCCACTTTCTTGTATTTATCAACATTTCAGACAAAGAATGTTGAGTCAGCAAGTTAGGTTAGGCTTACTAAACATATGTAATCACCCATAAATTTTCAATCGGTGCACCCCTACTTTTTACTTTATTGTTTTGTTCTTCATATGACATGAGTAATTCTTTGCTCACTGCCACTTTACCCTATTTATCTGCAGAGCCATCTCTCTGTACTACGAGCTGAGTGAAAACGACCTGGCCTTCATCAAGCAGAGCAGGGATGGTTCTGGATTCTTGATCAACCTGATCGACTCACCTGGGCATGTTGACTTCTCCTCTGAGGTGACAGCTGCCCTGCGTGTCACTGACGGAGCGCTCGTGGTCGTCGACTGCGTGTCAGGTAAGGGCATCCTGTCAGGACCTCATGCTAACATAAATGTTGGCTTTTAAAGTTTTTCATTATGAGCCATTAATAAAATGTCTGCACATTGTGTTAGAACTGTAAATAATTGGTTATCATACATGTTTTTCGTTTGACTTTACAAATGACAGAAGTAGAAACACTAAGGAATCTCCCCTTTTTAGTTTTTGGAAAAAACAACAAAAATAAAACAAACTTTGGATTCCTATATCTGAATATCCTCCTGTAATTTTTCTTTTTCCATTGAAGTGCTGACCTAAAATTGAACTTTTAAAATATCTGAAGCATATTGTTTGCATTTCTAATTATTTTATGTAGTCCACTGCACTGCCATTTTCTTGGCTTACAGTTAATTTTGATAGCAAAACTTGTGTAGATTCCAATTAGCTTGAGTCAGCATTTCTCTTACGTCTGTTCATTTTTGTGTTGAATATGCACAAATTTAACCCAAATAGATAACTGTTGACCTGTCTATTCCAGGTGTGTGTGTGCAGACTGAGACTGTGCTTCGCCAGGCCATCTGTGAGCGAATTAAACCAGTCCTGATGATGAACAAGATGGACCGTGCCTTGCTGGAGTTGCAGCTAGAGCCTGAAGACCTTTACCAGACTTTCCAGCGTATTGTTGAGTCAGTCAATGTAATCATTTCCACTTACGGAGAGGATGAAAATGGACCAATGGGAAACATAATGGTAAGAATTTATTTATTTCATAGCTTCAATAGAAAAAATTGTGGCTCAGCTATGAACTTGAAACCCTAACATTCTCGTCTTTGTTAGGTTGACCCAGTCATCGGTACTGTTGGCTTTGGTTCGGGTCTCCATGGTTGGGCTTTCACCCTGAAGCAGTTTGCTGAAATGTACGCAGCCAAGTTTGCTGCCAAAGGCAACACCCAGATGACGGCACAGGAGCGCTGCAAGAAGGTGGAGGACATGATGAAGAAGCTGTGGGGTGACAGGTAAATTTCAAACATTGTTCTCATTTCCTAGTATGAACATGTGACAGGCTGTTGCTGACAAATACACCATCTACTGTAGGTACTACGACACGGAAAATGGCAAGTTTGTCAAGTCTTCTATTACTGGTGATGGCAAAAGGTGCTCCCGTACCTTCTGCGCTCTTGTCCTCGACCCCATCTTCAAGGTAAAAACACTGAGATTAAAGTAAACATGAGAATTTTTTAAGGTTTGCAGCTTTTCAAAAGGTTGTGTAACTAGATTATATCTTCATATACCTGCAAGTGATGATTTTAGTTATTCTTCACTTTGACCTGAAATACAGTGATGATAATCTTAAGCCTGAGCAGGTGTTGCATGCGCTGATGCTTTGACCATTCTCATATTTGCCTGTTTAACATGAATTAAACCTTCCGCTAGGTGTTTGATGCCATCATGAACTTCAAGAAAGAGGAGACTGCTAAGCTGATCCAGAAAATGGACATCAAGTTGGATGCTGAAGACAAGGACAAGGAGGGCAAGCCCCTCCTTAAGGCTGTGATGCGCCGCTGGTTGCCTGCTGGAGAAGCCCTGTTGCAGATGATCACCATCCACCTCCCCTCCCCCGTCACGGCCCAGAAGTACCGCTGTGAGCTGCTCTATGAAGGCCCTGGAGATGATGAAGCTGCTCTGGGTAGGCAACAAGTTATTACCCTTTTATTCACCATATGGGTAACCACTGCCTATACTTTATTTTAAGAATGCAGTAAATAAGTTTTATCTCTTCTTTTTTTTTGTGATCATTTTTTTGTCCACTAATTCACTCATCAATTTTGCAACCAGGTATCAAGAACTGCGACCCCAAGGCTCCTCTTATGATGTACATCTCAAAGATGGTGCCCACCAGCGACAAGGGACGCTTCTATGCATTCGGTCGTGTCTTCTCTGGATCCGTTTCCACTGGACTCAAAGTGCGCATCATGGGACCAAACTTTGTTCCAGGAAAGAAGGAGGATCTCTATTTGAAGCCTATTCAGAGGTTAGTATCACATTCTGGTTTGCTCATCATTTGTGAATAAATGTAAGTGGCCATGTGAATTATGCCTCTACTAATTCTCTTTTAGGACCATTTTGATGATGGGGCGCTATGTTGAGCCCATCGAAGATGTGCCTTGTGGCAACATTGTGGGTCTGGTTGGAGTGGACCAGTACCTCGTCAAAACCGGAACAATCACCACCTTCGAGCAGGCGCACAACATGAGAGTGATGAAGTTCAGCGTAAGCCCTGTTGTGAGAGTTGCTGTAGAGGCCAAGAACCCTGCAGACCTGCCCAAGCTGGTGGAAGGCCTGAAGCGTCTGTCAAAGTCCGATCCTATGGTGCAGTGCATCATTGAGGAGTCTGGAGAGCACATTGTTGCTGGTGCTGGAGAACTGCATCTGGAGATCTGTCTGAAGGATTTGGAGGAAGATCATGCTTGCATTCCACTCAAGGTAATAAACTTAAATAATTATTAAAGCTCTATCTTGGCTCATTGTCTTATATTAAAAAGCTAACGTGATCTGTTCTCCCCAGAAATCCGATCCAGTGGTGTCCTACAGAGAAACTGTAAGCGAGGAATCAGAGGTGATGTGCTTGTCTAAGTCACCAAACAAGCACAACCGTCTGTTCATGAAAGCCCGTCCCTTCCAAGAGGGCCTGGCAGAGGACATCGAGAAGGGCGACGTCACCCACCGCCAGGAGCTCAAGGCCCGCGCCCGTTACCTCGCTGACAAGTACGAGTGGGATGTCGGTGAAGCCAGGAAGATCTGGTGCTTTGGACCCGATGGAAATGGACCCAACCTGCTGGTGGATGTCACCAAGGGAGTTCAGTACCTTAATGAGATCAAGGACAGCGTTGTGGCTGGTTTCCAGTGGGCTGCCAAGGAGGTGAGGGCCAATGGATGCATTGCAGTGTCATTGCTATTTCAGGAGATCAGTTCTGGATTTATAAATCTCATGTTTTCATAGGGAGTTCTCTGTGAAGAGAACATGCGCGCCATTCGCTTCGACATCCATGATGTGACCCTGCACACAGATGCAATTCACCGTGGAGGTGGTCAGATCATCCCCACTGCCCGCAGAGCTCTGTATGCCTGTGAGCTAACAGCAAGTCCCAGACTCATGGAGCCAGTCTACCTGGTGGAGATCCAGGTGAGAGACACTGGGAAAACGACTTTATTTTATTTTTCTACAGCAGAGTCAAAATTTTATTCATAAATCCATGGTTGTTCTTTAAATGTTCATATTTTTGTCATTTAAAGTGCCCTGAAACCGCAATGGGTGGAATCTATGGTGTGCTGACCAGGAGACGTGGTCATGTGTTTGAGGAGTCCAGGGTAATGGGAACACCTATGTACGTCATCAAGGCCTACCTGCCTGTCATGGAGTCATTCGGTAAGTTTTGTGTAATTGTTTTTAATTCAGCATTTTTATGATATGTTTGGGAACTTGCATGGCACAATTTAACAAAAAATAAAAGCAGAACTCTATTCCTAGTGGGCTAAAGTAATTGGGCTTGTGACAAGAGAATGAAATTTGCAGAGATTTTCTACAAGAACTAGCACTGCAAATTGAATGTTGAATTGTAATTGCTTTATAAGAGCATCCCAACGTGTTTCCCCCCCAACAAGTAAAATCATTTATTTACTTTTTCCTCATATTTTCATTCATATGCTTGAATGATGTTTCCGTTTCTGTTTTCAGGCTTCACAGCAGACCTTCGTTCCAACACCGGTGGCCAGGCCTTCCCACAGTGCGTGTTTGACCATTGGCAGATCCTTCCTGGAAACCCGTTGGAGTCCACAACCAAGCCTGGCATTGTTGTCCTTGAGACACGCAAACGCAAGGGTCTCAAAGAAGGCGTCCCAGCATTGGACAACTACCTGGACAAATTGTAACGACCTGGACCCATCCCACTCGACTTTCGTCTCATTCCTCTACCCACCAAATTTAAGTCAATATTGTGGGACCGAACTGTACAGAACAGTGAGCTCCAATGTTTGCCAAAAGGAACGACCATAATAAAGAAATGACCACAAAAAATTGTAAACGATAAATAAAAGTAAATAAAAACCTGAAATTTGTGTATTTTTTTCTGTAAGAATGTGTGGTGTGGGTTATTAGTTATTTATGCTATTAATGAAAGTTGGAATGGACTTATAACTGGTTTTCATGTCAGAAATGCTCAGTCTATTCCAGGATTTAATAGGAAAAAAACCCTATAATTTGAAGGTGTTATTTGTTATAATTCCTTACAGTTCTAGGTAAAATGTTGCTATTGTAAATTTGGAAGCAATTTGACTTGTAGAAATCCATTTTGGTTTAGAAAACAATTACGTAAAAGTAATTGATAATTTTGAAAGATTTGTGTCTTGTGAAAGTTGCTTGCGTTCTAGTATTTGAAGATGGGGATGAGCGAGACATGCTTGATACATAGGGAGACTTAAAAATGATTTGGTTCCCATCTAATTCAAAAGGTACTTGTGAGTAAGCTGATCTCGAAAACTACTGCTTGAATCTGTACTATCGCAATTGTTTTTAAACGGTGGAAACAATTATTCTGCTTTTTATGAACTCGAGCAACCAGAAACTAATATTCAAATGGGCGCTTAAATATGAGAAACCTTTGGACATTGGTTTGGTTCTTGATTTAGCTCGGAAACAAGTCTAACCTGCAGTAATTTTATTTTTTAACTCCCCTTTTCTATAAAACGTCAAAATGGCCGACTTTGTCTTGTAAAAGCAAACTGGGCAAGTTTTAAAAGGTAAAATACAAAAACTTTTAAACCTTACTTGAACTGAGTGGTTTATATAGGTCCGATATGGTAACTAAGAATGAAATATTTGTACGGCGTTGCTTCCTTATGCGTAAGATTTTGCGTCAGATAACTGCATAACAGTCAGAGGAAAGCTTATTAAACCTGCATTATCATGTTCCGTAAGCCAGCGCATACTGGTTATGACGCAAACAGAGGGGGTGGATTTTTTTAACCAACCAGCCAATAGCGAATCCCGATATCAGCCAATCAGAGAGCAGAAACACTTCTCTTCCTGTTTGGCCGAGGGACACATATTATCGGGTGAGAAATAAACGCTTATTGAAAAAGTATTAGAAAATTTCATATAAAGAAAAATCTTACTTTTTCCGTTATCATTATTTATTCCGCACATAACTATTGTTTTTTTCCGATGGAAATTCGATCCTTTTAGCTTTCCTTTTTGTGTGAATTTTGCTCATCTTGTGTGTGCGTGTGTGACTCCGACCAGTTAACGTTAGCCATAACGATCTGCTAGCAGGCATGTTAGCTTTAAAAGCGCTGTTCCTGATTGGCAATTATTGCACATTTTTATGCTTTCCTCATTTTTGTTCTCACTAATATGTATTTCCACAGAATCACCCTGACTCTGTTCTACTCTCTCATAGCAATTGGCGTGGAAAGAGATGATGGGGGGAATTAAACAAGAGCAGAGTGATGCTTCTCAGCAGCCCAAAGCTTCACACACACTGGACCAACACGAGGAGGTGGGTTGCTACTGCAGAGGAAAACAACAAACTGATAAAAAAAATAAAAAAAAGCTGCAGATATAAATATGTGCACATGCAAGAAAAACTGCAGCAGCAAAGATCTGTATTATAATTTCTGTTTTATATTGAAAAATTCAAATACAAATGAAATCACAAAATGTAATTGTAAGCATGCAATTTCTGATGAGGAATAAATTAAGACATTTATTTTCACTTAAAATGGCCAAAATTGCACAGATCAGATGCACATGGTGAGAAAATCATTAATTAATCATTAATCATTACTCAAACTTATGTTGATGAACGTGTTATGTTGCACAGTTTAAACAGTGATACAGAAGAAAGTATGTTTTCATCCAGTATTTTTTTGTTGTTGATGTGTAGGTACATAATTTAAAGCACAATTTGTCTGTTTGTTTTGCTTTGTTTTCCTCCGCAGCCAAAGAAACGTGGCTGGCCAAAAGGAAAGAAAAGAAAGAAGGTTCTACCTAATGGTCCTAAGGCTCCCGTAACTGGATATGTTCGCTTCCTAAATGAGCGACGAGAAGTTATGAGAGCCCGATATCCCGACTTGCCTTTTCCAGAGATCACAAAGAGACTCGGAGCAGAGTGGACACGATTAGCCCAAAATGACAAACAGGTCCTTATTATTTATGTTTGTTCACTTTTTTTTTTCCTGTCTTTAAATATTCATCATTATCTATGAAAATTTAGTTTTGTCCAAGAGAAACTCTTAGCTTTTTAACACAATAATTCGGAATTGTGTGATTTCTGACAGCGCTACCTTGACGAGGCGGAGCGAGAGAAGATGCAATACGCCCAGGAGCTGAAGGAATACCAGCAGACCGAGGCCTTCCACATCACCAGTGCCAAGATACATGACAAGAAGATTAAAAAAGGTAACAGCAGATCTCAAAATTCTTAAAGCCTTTATCTGTGCTTTGAAAAAAAAAAACGTGTAATGCTAATTTTTATTTTATTTTTTTCAGAAGACAGTCCATCAGTTGTTGTCAGTTCCAGTTCAGGATCGTCTTTAACAAAGGTGGGCGACCTTTGTGTAGTTCAATATTTATTTCATACGTTGCAAAGCCAAGTTGTCAGTCATTGTCTTATTTTTGTTTCAGGCTGCTGACCTCTCAAGCAGATTCGACATTCCGATTTTCACAGAAGAGTTTCTCGATCAAAATAAAGGTAACAGATATCGAAACACTTTGATAGGCACCAAAACACGTCCCGGCTTTTAACTTGTGTGGAAAGGTGACGCTTTAACGCTGGCGAAACGTCTCGCCTCTGTTTGCGTTTCTAGCTCGGGAGGCTGAGCTGCGGCGGCTTCGGAAGACAAACATCGAGTTCGAAGAGCAGAACGCTGTGCTGCAGCGTCACATCAACGACATGAACACCGCTAAAGAACGCCTGGAGGCTGAACTAGGGCAGGATGAGAAGCGTACTCAGGCTCTTCACCAACACCTGCTGGCTATTAAACACACACTGGTCAACAGTCTGTCAACAGTCCCTCTGCCAGGTCAGAAGCTATTTTCTTTTTTTTCTTTCTTTCAATTGAATTAAACCTTAAAACCTGTGGTTTCACTAAGTAAAGCATTTATTTGATCTGTTTTGAATGCCTTAACAGGTACAGGGGAGACGGCGTCTCTTGGTAATCTCGACTCATACCTGAGTCGACTCAGTGGAGTCTTGGAGGGGAATCCTCAGAAGCACCGCGCCCTGCTCAGCCAACTTCACGAAGTCTTTTCTCATCTCGACAGGTAAATATTACATCCCGGTCAGTTTGACTCATTGTGGAAATACTCAAACTCTTATGTTTTAGTCCATTCACTGTAATCCAGTATATATTTTTCTTTAAACATAGATAGAATTGAATGTTTAAGCAACTTTTTGATGTACGCTTTGACATTTGAGAGCACAAACTTTCTAAAGTTGAGTTTTTTTTGGTTTGTACATTGGGAAAAAATATATTTCAAAAGATAAAGATGCAAATGAGTGGAACAAAAAGAGAATTCTGCCTGAAATGCATTCCTAAGTAAGTTTATATACTACATGAATTTTCAAAAATATTCCTACCTTTTGAACTTTGCCGGATTTGATCATGTCCCAACCACAAAAATTATACGTTCTATGATACAGGTCCGCAAAGGACAGCATGTTGTTATGAACCAAAAGGAGTAAAACATGGTTTTGCTCAACATTTTATACAGCATTCTAGAAATATAGTGTACAGAATGCGCATAGTCTGAGGGGTATGAAGACGTTTGCAAGACGCTGTAAATATTTTCAAAGCACATATTTTAAGGTCCTGCTATAATTATTGCCTCCATGTTCTTTGGCAGCGAGAAGTTATGAGGAACCTCCGACCATCTATGCCTCATCAGGACACGTGACCATATAATAGTCCACATCAGTTCCTTTTCAACAGAGCATGTGGGTTTGATCACGTCTGCAAAGGAAATGGGTACAAATTCTTCTGAACAACCCATATGACTCATGTCTATTGTTTATAAGTACATGTACTCTGTGTGACATGTGCTCCTGCGCATGTTTTATTTTCTGAATGTGAATCTGTGGCAGCATGCATGTATTTCTTCATAGACTAGTTTCCCCCTGAACTGCCCTATAACTGGACAAATAAGGTTGACTCTAATTATGTTTTATAGCATTTTTTCAGCAGTTATTCACAGGCTCATGGTAAATCCATTTCAGCATGTATATAATTGATTATATTTTCCCTGGAATGCATTGGCGAAAGATAAAAACAGCAACAGGGTGAAATCTTGAATGCTGTGGTATAAAATGTTGTACCTTTCACATTGCCAGGTTGTGGGATGAACATGCTGTTTTTAAATTGTGTCAGAACATGGTATGTTTGTGCAGTGTATTTGTATTTTTTACAGATGTTCAATAAATCATCTTGAACTAAAGAGCATGCTAAATGTGTTCTATCTGCGTAAGACATGTACTTGAAATGTACAAGCAGAAGTTTGAATCACTTCGAGAAATGGCTTCTGCAGCTGCTGCAGCTGCATACCACAAAGTTTAAGAAGTCTGAGTAGGTTTAGGTGAAATGGGGAGAAAAACTGCCCTGTTGCAAAACCCAAGTGAACCAGCAGAGGGGGATGTTGACCCTTGCATGGGATTTAAATGAGCTTGGTTTTGCCCACGTTTTCAGTTTTGGATAGATAGAATAGACAAGTAATTTTTTAGATAAATCCAGAGAGGTGAGAGATTTCTCACCTTTTTCTCTTGTTAAAGCAGCAAACCAATGTTATATTTTATTGGCTTTTTCTGTCGTGGATGATCACAAAATAGAAAGGGATGCATGTTTTGGAAATTCCTCACAAATAAACCGCTGAAAGACAAAAAAAAATCTTTCGTCTTTTACAAATCTGACACGCTAGGTTTGTTTTAACTTATAACTTGGCAATCAAAGCTAGAATAAAGCTTAGAATAAAGCTTTACCAATATGAAGACAGAAATTAGCTTGTCTCAAGGTCAGCCAGATTTAAGATGAGATCGTTTGAGAACATTAGCCACAGAATCTCAATAAGATTTAGCTGCAGACTTTGACTAGGCCATTATAGCACAAAGATGTAGACCATTCCGTTGCAAATGTGGCTGGATTTTTAGAGTCCTAGATAATGAATTTTCCCATATTATGAGTTACA
>CAEGAF010117217.1:0-77423 GCA_903067075.1 Micropoecilia bifurca
TGTGTGTGTGTGTGTGTGTGTGTGTGTGTGTGTGTGTGTGTGTGTGTGTGTGTGTGTGTGTGTGTGTGTGTGTGTGCAAGACTCACAGACAGTGTTGTGGACCACTGGTTCATGCCTGGTCTTTTACTGATGAGTGTGTCATTTTGCAGGCAGTGAGAGCATCTGATGTCGAGTGTTTGAGTGAGAGGATGGCGAGTGCTATACAGCAGAGAGATTCCTCACCACTGAGACAGGGATTCAATCATGATGGACTGTCTGCGTTTGATCTCACTGTGTCACGAAAATATTTGTGTATGTGGGTGTGTGCGTGCACGTGTGTGTGTGCATGTGTGTATGATTGCTTTTAATTATGAATCAGCCAACCGATGAGGCTGGATCTGAGAGTCTGTAATTTGTGACACTGGAAATCACACAAGAAGCAGTGCACTAAAATGAAGTGTTGATTTAGGGATGTAGAGATTGCTATTTATTAGTATTAATTATACCATTCTGGTTGCTTGATTTATCAGGTTGTAAAGACAAAACTGTCTTCTCAAGGGCAGAAGGATAACTACTGCAACACAAGAATCTAAAAAATCTGGATTGGGCTCTTGTATGCACTTTAATCCTGAGGTTTAGATTTTTTACTCCGAGTTGGTTGATTCGGCCATTCCCTCAGTTTTATTTTCTTTCTCTGAAATTGTTTTCTTGGCTGACTTTGCAATTGTTTTCTTGCTGAAAAATGTGCCTTTGTTCATTTTCAGATTCTTATTGTATCAGCACATTTCTCCATTCATTTGCTACCATCATGTTCTGTCAAATTCACTGCTGGTCTTTTATTTTTAGGATGATGTTTAGTGCCTGTTGTTCAATTACTTCAACTTATTCAAAATCTGTACAGCAAACTTTAAACAAGTTTTAACTTGTTTTCCCTTCAACAGTGGAGTCTTGTCCTGTAAGTCACTTGTTAATGAAAATTGTACCTGCTAATTCCAAGTCTTAATGGAGATCTGCCTAACAGTCTTTTGCTCATGGACAATTCTTTTTGCTTTCTTTTTACGTGGGGATTACTGGAGTTATTATTGACAAAAAAATACTGTTCAGCGTCTAAGATGTAATTTTCCTTTTATTTACATTTCTATTGAATGAAGTAGGAAATTTCACATAGAGCAGCTGAGTACAGAGAAAACAAGTGACTCTTATGTGAACTGGTTGAAGCCTCCAGAGATGAGTCTTAGGTGTTTTGTCAAGGATTAACTTGGCTCTGTAAGTCTCTGTCTGGCTAATTAAGTCGGACTGGTTGTGTGTGAGGAACATGGACTAAATAAAAATAGGTTCTGCTGGAATTATGGCGGATTTGCTCTTCTTATCTTGGAACATAATTGCAACACAGTAATTACAGAAAGGCTCTCTGTTGATGGCGATTATGAAAGCAAACAAAATCAATGATATGCTGACATTTGCAAACAGTTCAACATTTGTGAACATTCATCCAATTGATTTAAAACACAAATATTTAAGTTTAAGTTTGCAAAGTGAATGTTCTTACCTTTTCAGTTTTGTCTCGAGAATCAAAATACAGTTTTCTATAAAACTGTATTTTTACAGTACACCTCTTATTTGGTGCAGGTGCAGGGACATAAGCAGGACCTTCCAAAGCACAATGTAGGTGGCAGCTGATGGCGCCATGTTCTGGGATCAAAACTAAATCAAATTTCCAACAGCATGTGTTAATTCCAGATCTGTGCTCCTAGGTAACTTGATTATTTTCCATACAGAAAAGATCAAATACATTATGAAGTCTTGGTGTTACTGAAATTACTGAAACATAAGAAAGGAGGTGAAATGAAAACAAAGGCAAGCACACATTTTTTGTATTTTCTGTCTCAAGTTTTATATTAAAATTACCAGCTGGAAAACACAAGCTAATGAAAATAATGTAGATTCCTAACTTAATTATTTTTTTATTCTCATTGTTATGATAAGTTTTAGTCAAGTGCATTTGACTGTAATCTGTTGTAATTATTCCAGCAAAATATACTCTTTTTTTTCATTTTTTCCCCACCATTTTCCACCATATAAAAGAATATATACACCATATAAACTTCATGGGCTGATCTTAAATTGATGCAAGAACAGCACAAATTTTGCTAACATACATTTATGACTCCTCAGGTCACATCACAAATTAGAAAGTACTTTATATCTGTTGAATTTACAAATTCTAAAAGTTATAAAGTGCTGAGCTCTGTGCGATAAACAACTTAAAGGTTAAGACCTTTATGTCCTTGAGAGCAAATTAGATTTACACACAGTGCTCACACATGTACATATACCAAAATGTATTTCTATTACAGTCAGTGCAGGTTTTAGTGGCACTTGACAAGTCAGAGAGGTCAGTGTGGGTTTATGATTTCTCAACTCATAGACCCTCATGCTTTCTCTCATGTATCAAGAGAACAAAAGCCTGATCAGAGTTGGCCGTCTTGTGAGACTGACGGTGAAGTTGGACCAGTCTCTTTAATGCATCAGCAAAATGAAATAAAGGAGGCCAGATCTTTAGAAAAAGTTTTACAGGGTTAAAAATGATCAGGCAACCTTTACCTGCTTGATGTAGCAGTGTGTGTTTCATCCGTTCACCTTCATGTGTTACTCTGCATAGAGCGGGTAGAGGTGTCCCGTAGGTAGTTAATATTGAACACAGCAGGTTATGAGACTGGCAAATGTTGAGATCCCAGAGGTCTATATGTGGCTGCGAGTGTGAGCATGTGTGTGTTTATAATCGCTGACATACTGTGGTGCAACCCTTGTGGTATTTTTTAACACTTTTTGCTCAGTACCTTCCAGCCTTTCCTCCTGTCCATATGGTGATTTTCTGTTAACTGTTGATTGTTTGGCAGTGAGTTACTCTGGCATTACGTTGCTTGGAAAATGGATCATTGAATTAGAACAGCTGCTGTTTTCCTGCTAAGATGGGTTTGTAGTGATGCTTTCCATCTTTTCATCTCTGAGGACCAGTATGTGTGTAACTCCTCAGAAAGGCTGAGTTACCTGAGGAAAAATAAACAGATGTTGTGTCTGGCTTCAATTTTAATCGTTATAAAAAATGCTTTAAGGTTGACTCCTAGGTAACTCAACAATTTTAAAACATTCCTGTTGCGTTAAGATATTTTATTCAACAATATCTACAAACCACATATCTAAACGCAACTGAACAAGCTAAATCCTGTTATTTTTGCCTCCAGCTTGGTCAGATCCTCCGCAGTCCCTTCATGAAGTTTGTGGCTCACGCCGTCTCCTTCACCCTCTTCCTCGGCCTGCTGGTCGTCAATGCTTCAGACCGCTTTGAGGGTGTGAAGAACCTGCCCAACGAGACCATCACAGACTACCCCCGACAGGTTTTCAGGGTCAAAACCACACAGTTCTCGTGGACAGAGATGTTGATCATGAAGTGGGTGTTGGGTGAGTCGAATAATGCACAAATATACTGATAATTTCACATTTAAATAAAGAAAAATAATGTTAGAATACTTCAGATTTATTTTATACATTTATGGAGCACTGCATGTATACACTATGCATGTATAGACTATGCATGCAAAGTAAGAGAATGTGGATACCAAACAAAGGTTTGTTTCAAACATGTCCTTTGTAAATGAGTACAGGTTCTCTTCAAGGGTCACAAACGTTTTTACCGACTTTCAGACATTGCATAATTAAAATTTCTTACCGCAACACACTAACCAAGTGGATAAAAGACAAGGTTGTAGTTGTACAACCAATTATACTCTTTCATCTTCCAAAGATCAAACAGAGGTTACTGCCAGCATGGATTCAGTCCCATTCTGACTTGCTGAAGCAGTATTCATCCTGAGCCTTAATGATGAGCCTGGAGGGAAAGTTTCAGGTTCACCTGAGATGTTGTGCTGAAGAAATATACAGAGAGCTGGAGAGAAGCAGAGATGAAGGAAAAGGTCGAAGTGGCTAAAAGAGAAATATAAAAAAAGAAGAGAGCACAAGAATGAAACGTGTGGCTCACCAAAAGACAGGCACGAGGAAGCAAGAAAATAGAGGCGAATGACAAAGACAAACTCAAAGGATAAATAGCCCACGGCGATATCTGTCAGACCTCAGCTGCTTCCTATCTGCTGATATTCTCCTTCCCGTTCATTCACACATAACGACATTTTAAGTGTGGTTTGTCCATGTTGGTTCTCATATGGTCCTGCTTTTATTTGCTTATGTGTAATAGAATCATTCGTCCCTCTTACATGCTCATCTTTGGCAGCAGCTGTTTGTACAACGGTGTGTTACCACAAATGTGTTCGCATGTGTGCATTTGCACAGTGGCTTGTGGCTTAGTTGCTGCATAATTTCATTCGCAGCCATGCTTTTGTCATCCAGTAATTGTGAAAGAGATGGTGCCGATCAGGGCTTCCTTTTCACTAGGCAATTTTCCCCTTGTTTGGCTCCGTCTGGAGAGAGACATAATGGGTTCACAGCAAAGAATTTGGCTTTCAGATGTGTGTGTCTGTTTGTATACACCTGAGCATCACCTGAGCATCTCTAAAGTGGTTTTATTTGAATGTAAAATCTTTGTTACCAGTTTATTTAGATTTCCGTCTCAGTTTATTTCTAGTTTTGTGCTTTTTCATACATGTTCATCCCTAAATTGATAGTTTTTCATACAGCTACCACCAACAGCCTCATCACCCTCATATAATGAAATACTGTCGTTGACTATGACACATTTCTTCTCCTTTAGGTATGATTTGGTCAGAATGTAAGGAGATTTGGAGCGATGGACCCAGGGAGTACATCATGCACCTTTGGAACGTCTTGGACTTTGGCATGTTGTCCATCTTTGTGGCGTCCTTCACGGCACGTCTCATGGCGTTCTTGAAGGCATCTAAAGCCCAGCAGTATGTAGACATGCATGTGCCAGATGAAGACCTCAGCAATGCCTCACTGCCTGACGAAGTGGCTTACTTCACCTACGGTAAACAGTAGATACACTGTGGGGGGGGACAAAATGGCAAAAATATAAGCAATGTTTGTTTCTACCATTTGCTGAACTTTGCTTTGGCAAAAGCTGAGTTCCCCATTTGTGGAAACTCTTCTATTATGATGTTTAGCTATTCTTGTCACACAAATGGATTATTTGACATTGTTTTAAAATTGAAAATCTTTTCTGGGTTGGTTATTTTCTATGCTACGTGCATTTCCAACAAGAAGCTTCAAATCAGATATGTAAATGTCACAAATGCAGAAATATCTCAGCTTTTTACCTGAAACATTTGCACCTGGTATTACCATGCATATCTATGAACCGGGTTGCTTGTAGATGGTTTTCTGCATACTTCTGACCAATTTTAAAGGTATTTCTTTAATAAAAATAGGTCCAGGGTTTAAGTAAAAAAGCATCTAACAAAGTAAATAAAATCCTTTCACAGTGAAAGGCAATGCAAATGTTGCTACAGTTACAGGAAATAATTTTTCCATAGAGATTTTGTCATAGCAGTTGATTAAATGAAGCATTTTAAAGATAGGGTCATTTCAGCTTATGGCCTCTCAAGCACTGCCTGTTCTAAATGATATTGCTGCATCTTCATTATGTCTTGCCATTCTCAGTATATACGACAGAGGAACTGGGCATTGAAGTTGCTTCACCCCTGAATTGGCCCTAGAGATAATCACTTTGCCTTACAATGTTGGAGATGATACGGTGACTCAGGTTTTCCTATTTCTCCACCAGGCTTTAAGCACAGACCAGGACTTCTGGTTGATCACTGTAAATAGGCAGAGTGGAGCAACGGCAGCATAATGAGCACACATTAGCTGCAGCATTTATTTGTGTGTAAAAATTTGGCGCATAATTGATCACGTTTGATTTTTGTTTTGTGGTCATACGCAGATCCAAATGATGGTTGAAATTTTAACAGAGCGACGAGTTAAAATCTACTTTTGAGATTCTGCTAGATATGTATTAGAAAAGATTTAGAATTGCACTTGTGCAAAGCAAAATGATATGGATGTTGCTTATTCATTGATATGCAGAGCGTGACGTGCCAGTTGTGGCCTGCTTGTGATTCTATCAACAAAGTGATCACATTCAAAGCTGCATATTATTCTATAATGTGAGCAATAATTAGAAAGTATGATATTTAGTGTTACTTAAATTTATGACAACAAGCAAATATCTGTGTGAATATTTACCAAGTAATTATTTCATTTAATGGTCCCTAACATATTTATGTAGCAAAAGGACTTCAGGCTGCAGCTAATGTGCTTATCTGCACATGAAAAGAAACTTCATTAGTGCTTCCCCCTGCTGGCTGGACTTTGTCACGACAAAAGACTCAGCAGATTGTTCTAAATAGATGCTAACAGACACAACAAAACTATAGATTTATAATAATCAGCATTCAGCAAGTTGAAGGTTAACATTTATATTCCACTCACTTCACTTTGACTCTCAGCTTATCTTCATTGCCTTTTGTCTTGCTGCTCTCCTGTCCAATTTAAAAGATTTACTTTTACATTTCTGTTTAATCAATTTTTTTTCCCCTTCTCCTTTTGTTTGCTTTTTAACAATGTTTCCAAGCATTCACTTTCATTCACACCCTTTTACTGAATATTTTTCTGTGCTGCAATCAGGAACATTTGAAACAGCAATCAATATGCACATGAGGACAATGGTAAAATGTACAGCATGTTTGATTCAATTTTAACCCTTTATCATTTTTGCAACCAGCAGACCTAAAAGACACAGAGCCATAGTGCATGTGTATCCATTCAGGAACCAGTAACAAGGGGATAAATTGATGAAAACATTAAATATTAGCAAATTCAAAATACTCTACCTTGCAAAATGCTTCAGTCCCTCCTTATTGTTTGTTATTGTATTTTTAAGAAACATGTATGTCTTGCCATCTTTTGAAGTGATTATAATTGACCAG
Organism: Micropoecilia bifurca; assembly: GCA_903067075.1. NCBI lineage: Eukaryota > Metazoa > Chordata > Actinopteri > Cyprinodontiformes > Poeciliidae > Micropoecilia > Micropoecilia bifurca. The sequence goes on from CAEGAF010117217.1 coordinate 6,939, forward strand.
ATCGTTTTCAGAGCGCTTCATTTACCTAATTTTTTTGTTTATTTGTCCACCTGAATTTGACATACAAAACATTCAAGCAGAAAAAAGCTGAAAAAAGGTTCAATAATTGTATATAAAAAATTGTATTTAAATAATTTTGTTCATATATATTTAGCTGTTTTTGATTTTATCTATTTTGTGTGTTAGGTATATTTATGTATGAAAGATATGTAGATCTGAGTTGAGAACTAGTTCAGTATCATGTCACATGACATTTTAAATTTATTTATATATCATAGTTTTCTTTGTATCCTTGATAGTTCTTCCTCTATCTATTATTAACTTTTCTACCTTCCTAATTTTTAAGTGCACTACAGAATATATTGTCATGGTCAAGAAGAAGAACCAAAAATAAGTACAAAAATTTACAAAGCAATAGAAAATTACTCAAAACCATCAATTTAGAAGATTACCGCAAGGTTTTCTCCTTGAAGAAATATCTAACGACACTAAAGGCCAGTTTAAAATCCTTGAAGTTTTTTACACAAAATTCTGCCTTTCTTCTTCAGCCAGGAACAAGTGGCGCCCCTCTGACCCTCAGATCATCTCCGAGGGTTTGTACGCCATCGCTGTGGTGCTGAGTTTCTCACGCATCGCCTACATCTTGCCAGCCAACGAGAGCTTCGGCCCGCTGCAGATCTCTTTGGGACGGACCGTCAAAGACATCTTCAAGTTCATGGTCATCTTCATCATGGTGTTTGTTGCCTTCATGATTGGGATGTTCAACCTCTACTCCTACTACCTTGGGGCCAAATACAATCCAGCTTTTACCACGTGAGTTGAGCCTGGCGATGAGACGAGTTTGACATGTTTGAGGTTTACTTACCTTTATTTTTACTGTACTTTGAAAAAGTATTGCCCCTTACAGGCTTCTTCTGGTTTTTAATAGTTTTTCACACTTAAACATGTCAGGTCATCTAAAAACCAGACTACAAATTTACATTTTTAAGTTGTGACTTCCTGTCACTGATGATTAGAGAATGTAAAATCAAGAAAGATTTGTAAGTACTTTTTGACATCGTTGTTTTGCAGAGGTATTCAGTTTGTGCTCAATCTGTGTTAATGCTTCACAAGTTCAAAAATGAACTGATATCTTAAAGTCATGGTGCTTTTATAGAGGAAAGATCAGTTTTTAATCTTTATGCATTAAAACCAGACTACCTACCAGACTAACACCTAAAGTTATGCAATAATATGTCTAACAATATATCTACAGGCAGCTTGCATATTGGCTTTGTGTCACCGCTTTAGCTGCAGCAAAGATAATTGCCATTTAGTCATTACTTTCTGGTCTTCAAGGTTCTGCTTTACATTAAAGTGAAAAACAAAAATAGCTGGTTGGAACTGACCTCTGTGAAATGAATCAGAATTAAAAAAAAATTCAAACATGTAAGAAATGTCCAAGTGAACTGGAAACTTAAAAAGGTTAATATCACTTTACATAAGCTTATATTTGAACACGTGATGGTACGAAACAGAGCTGTTTGAGGTTTGTTTTTGGTTTAAACAAAAACACATGGACGGTCCTCCATCATCAATGTGTTTGGTTTTTAAATCATATATCACGTCCTGCACAATGTCACTTTCTTCCAGCAGGTCTATGATGTGTTTTAAACAATTTGTAGGAAAGTTGAAGTGAGGTAAGTTGTTTATTTGAGAATTTTAAATTGCAAAGAAGCTTTCAGCGACACTCACAGGGAACTGTAAAAGGATTAATCTGCTTAAGTGTCTGTTCCGCCTATGATTATTCTTTGCTTTTTCAGACTGTTAAAGTGTTTACTCTTTAAAAGCAGGAAAGCATAAAACCATTTATGTTTGCATTTTTCAGACATCATCTACAGAGGCAACATTTATGGGGGAGAGAGTTTTAACTTTTACAAGAATAAGCTGTTCCAACATCTCCTATAACATCAGTTATCTTACCTCTGCATAGCTTTTCCTGACTCTCAAATATCCGACTTTGTCAATGTCGGATATTTGTTTTAAGATATCAGTGTTTGACTGCTAACATAATGTTTCTGATTATTATCACTCAGATTTGACAGAAAATAACCTTTTGTTTTTCCCTGCTTATCATGTTTTATTTTCTCCAAGGAAGGGGAGACTCACCCAGACAAATTTATTAACACATTTAATGAAAATGTGCATAAAGCTTTAAAATAAACATGTATCTTATCACAGTTGCAGAGCTTTAAACTGTAAAAGAAAGAAATATAAATATTTTCTATCATAATCTTTTCTTGACGTTGTATTCACTCCGGGTACTTCTATAAGTATTAAAAATTACATTTTAAAAACTGATTAACAATTAAAATAGTACATATTGAAAGAATTGGGATAGAAAAATGTGTTGAATTCCTTCAGTGGATTGAATTGGCAGCTAAATTTACACCAACAGGAGGCTTATTGTTCAAAATGAGTAATCTCAAATTAGTTTAACCACTGGTTAACAACAAAGACACAAGTTTGATTGGAAATAAATTCAGGCATTAAGGTTTGAAGCTCTTCATATATCTGGGCTGCCAACAAATTTATCTTTATTTGTATGTTTATTTGTATGCATAGTTATGATATGGGAAAAGTCATATTATTGCACTACTATGTTTCACAATTAATATCAACTTTTCACCTTTTTACTTTTTCTTTCTCTTTGTCAGTTAGATCAGCAAAAAAGGATTTGTATCTGTGCTTTTTAGTTGAATTGGTAATTTCTTTAACTTTTGTATCTGATTCATATAAAACAACATTTATTCTCAACCTCGCTTTGCATGTTCACTAATACTCTTTACTTTATGTACTACTTCCAGCTACTATAAAGTTAGAGCTACTTTATAGTAGCTTATAGTAGCCTGAACTTTGTCCTATTGTAAACACTTAATGTTAGATCATTTGTTTAAATTGTCAACTCAAATGTACATGGGGTCAAAATCCCAAATCTGATTTCAAATGTTATTATTCTCATATCCTTCACCTATCAGTTATTCACCTATCAGTGTACAATGCAAAAAAAGAGAAAGAACTATATATGACCTCACTAATCTTTGCAGTCACTTGCAAAGATAAATTGTACTTTCTTGTTCTAACTTACAGCCATAGCTGTGCTGAGTGGGTGCATGTACAATACCTCGTCTGCCGAGTCTCGGCACCCGAGTGGCTTTGTATTCTGCTTGGCTGCCCACATGGAGCCAAATCTCCAGACAATGTGACGAGCAGACAGAAAGAGCAGAGAGTTAACTGACAGCAGCACACACAGACAGCAGAAACAAGGTCTAATGGAGTTGGAATTGAGTGTCAAAGAGATCGTGGCCACAGACCGACCATCTGACATTAATGAAGACTTCTCACAAAGCAAAGAACAAGCACAGCACACATGTGGAGCTTTAGGCAGAAAGAGGTGTAGAATCCAGTCTCTTCCTTGTTTTAGAGTATCTTCCTCAAAGAAGGTTGTGAATTTTGCTCAAATAAGACCGTGCTAATGCATTACTGACCTTTGTGAGTGTCTTTATTTTTGCTGTGTAATGAGGTTGATGATATTCAATGAATTGCTCGGTCTACCTGTACGCAATGTAGATTTTCACTTTCCAAGAAATTGATGTTGTCTGTTTTACCACCAGGGGTCAGTCTGGTATCAAATCTTAGCCAGTCGGCAAGTCAGAACAAAATATCTGGAGGCAAGCATGCAGAGAAAGAAATATAATTTTTCATATGTACATCTGTATATGTAAGACAATATACTCATTTTTGTGTTGTACATCTAACTGGAAGATTTCAGAGGGGCTTCTAAATTGTTTTTAGCATAATATTCACTAATTAGAAGAGGTGATATAGCAGCTGAGTGTTAATAATAGTAGTGTGCCAGTGTCAAATCTGTCCCTTTTGTCCTTTCTTCTCTTGCCAAGAAACATGTCCTAGTGTCCTGTTTACTAAACGCGCGTGTGTGTGTGTGCGTGTGTGACGTCAGATGTCTGAAAGGGCAGGTTTGATGGAGGGATGAAGAACAGCCCAGTCTGATAGCTCTCATTCATAGAAGGGGGCGCCAGGTGTAGGAGGTAATGATACCCCAGGAGGGACAACTCAGGCTGGATGTTACAGTGAACAAGGTGATGTGGAAGAAGGGAAGATTAGCATAAAAAAGTGAGGCCGACACACCAATTTCACTCAACTATGCTCACACTAATAAAAACGTGCAGATGAACGCACAGCTTGATGGAGCTTAATGAAGGCTGAACCACCCTTGTAAAAAATCTGGGAAAAGCTTGAAGACACTTCCAATCACAGAATTGTACAGATAAGACGCCGTTATCTGTATCTTATTATGCTCTGTTAAGAGCCCATAGGCTTCAGACGGTGCATACTTGTTCTTACTGTTCTTCAGAGCTTGTGTTGCTGAAACAGCTGCATATGTGCAAAAAATCTTCTGATGTTTATTCACAAACACTGACAAAGAAATTGATTGAGATAGAGCTTTTACACTCTGGTCAGCTGTGCATGACTACATCACGTACAAAGAAAGATGGACAAAACAGAAGACGTGTGGCAATATGTCTCTTTAAGTTAAACAGAAGAAATATGAGGATAAATACAGAAATACCTCTGGGTGCCAAAAAGTACGGCGACAAAGTTAATTAGGAAATGGAGGAGAAAGATGGAAGGAAATGGAGGGGGATGACAGATGAGAGGAGAACCACAGGGAGCGATGTAGAGGTGGATTTTTTTTGGATTGGCTCTTTGTTCAGGCAAAATGTAGGAGACCTGCCAGAATATGTAGACAAAGGAAGAAGAACAGTAAAGAGAGGATGAGAGAAGGTCATGCAGACTGAGCAACAGCCATACATTCTCACAGGATTAGCACAGATTTAAGCGTAAGCATTTGGAAAGGTGGGAAGAAATCAGGACGTGAGCTCTGTGTATGTTTATTGCCAGCTGGCTCTCAGTCTTCGTTTTATTCTATAGCATTCTATCTGACATAAGCTGCTATTTGAATTTTGCCTTACATAGTACATAACTTTCGATTTAGTGAAACAAGTTTAAAAACATGCAGTAGACATCGATTAAAGCAGACAAGAGTTAATTCATAGCAATTGTTGAGATTTTTGCTCTCTAACCTTGTAAAGCACTTTAGTCTTACAGTGTTTACCACTTACCTGACAGACTATTGTGATAGACCACATTAATAAGTTATGATTTTAGCTTTTCTTTTGTAGATCTGCTATATGTTTAGGGTTATTGTTCTACTTGAAGGTGAACTCAGATCTTTGGATGAAAAGCTTCACAACAACAAGGTGCTGTCAGCTTCATGATGGACAGCGGTGGGTTCAGGACAAAGTGCAATCTTAGTTTTCTGCTTCTCATACTGTTTTGCATTTAGGTAAAAATAAATAAAAATCTGAGTTTTGGTGTCACTGACTACCAGCCCTATTATGTTATCTCCTTTACAAGAGATTACAAGGGTATTTCTTTCAGCTATGAACTTATTTTTGCTTCTCTTTGGCCAGATTTGAGGAATCTTCAACTAATAGTTATACTCTGAGCTTTAGATTACTGCAGATCCTCTATGACCTTCTTTGGTTCCTTTTATGATTCATGATTCAACAGTATTTTCACCTGACCTAGTTGGGAGTAGTTTAGGTTTCATGGTGTTTGTGCGCTTCTGTTCTCCTGCAAATGTCAGATAAATTTATAGAAAACCTGTATTTTTATTGGAATAATTACAACCAAGGGGAGGATACAGCACAACTGCACAACACTCCTGAACGTTTTTATTTGTAAATATCTATGAAAACCTTGAAACTTGTCCTTCCACTTGACAATTGTTTTCTACTCTTTATCACTTTAATTTCCATTAAAATACCTGAAAGGTTGAGATCGTTGCATGGGAAATGCTGCTGCAAAACACCATGCACAAAATTCAATTATCTAAATAATAATCCCACCAAACATGGATGACAATGTGTCTGTTGGTAAAACCTTTCTCAGTAAATTCCTATCTTGGAGTTTTCCAACTAGACGATGTATTCTGCAAGCCAAACATTTTGATTCTTCCTTTGACGTCGGCTGTTGCCCTTGAAAACATTGGTTCCATCTCAATGAAGCACAGAATGAAAACAGGTGCCACACCGCTCCATCCACACGAGGTACATAAACCTCTGCGGTTTTTTTGTTGTGTGACTTTGTTTAGATGCGTTGTCAGTATTTATGAAAGGGAGGATGGAACTGTCAAGCTGATGGTCCGCTAAAGAAAATAAAATGAATAAAAATAAAAATAGTAGGTAACTGAATTTACTTTGAACGACGTTGACAAAGGTAGACAGATTTTTACTGTCTTTTTTTTTTTTTTCAAAGAAGGATAAATAGAGTTTGACATTACAAAGCAGTTTCCTCACAACCCAAGTGTAATTTGGACATTTTTTAAAAAATTAATTAAAATAATATTATTCTTACGGGTACGATTTTATTATTTTTGTATGGATGGATGGATGTTTTTGCAATCAATCCACTTCTCTATACATGCCTTAAAATCAATATTTAGTTTCCTCATGACGAGGAGTAAAATACCAACTAACAAAGAAATCTTGACTAACTTGCACTCAAAAGCAAACCAATGTTTCAGATTACATATTTGATGTCTGTGGTGATTGTAGTTGACAGAAGGGTCTGCCTCTACTCTCCTCATTTCTCCTCTCTCTTCATTATGTGTCTGTTAGTCTCTTATCTGTCTCTCTGTCTGTGTGTGTGTGCTAACCCATGTGGCTTCCTGGTCCCTGATAGCCTACCTGGTGCAGCTGTTGTTCATCTCCTCATTACTGCTCTGTTTATCCTCTGTGGGCTTTTTTTTTTACTTTTCACCATAACTTTAGGCACGCCACTGGGAGCTGGAGTCTGCTTCCAGTTCTCTTCCAGTCAGCCACCATCTTTTCCCAGCTCTTCAGCTGCTCTTCCGGTCTTTCTGGGAGGAATCAATATTCTCTATTTTGTGATTGAGTCAGATCTTTTTAATATCCTCGAGGTAAAATGATCTTTGAGTGACCTCGAAGAAGCAGTAGCAAAGCACTGCCATGAATCAGTGGATCAAATGATTCAAGTCCACCCTGCCTTTCTTTTTTTTATTTCTGCCTTTGTAATATGTTTAACAAAATGTTATTATTCATTTAAATTATTCTACCACAATTCATCTGAACAAGGGAGCCTCTGAATTTAAAGTCGGTCATCTGAACTTGGTAACTTTTAATCTGCTCCCACTGCTAAATGCTCTTGACTGTCATTGACCCTTTAAAACTTTGCAGTCATTTAGCAGATAAATTTGCTTCATTGGTATATGTTACCTTAAATTGCCTCCGATACAGAGTTATTTATTGGTAAGAGCTCATCATCCTATGAAAGCAAGTTGGCACTTTAATTTGAGTCCTCGCTGTATCTTGTCTGCCACTGTTAGAGAAAATCCTGCTACTACAGTAAAGCCCAGACATCCAGCTGACCTCTCTGCTCGGTGTATATTGACCTAGATGACATTTTCTGCACCTCTCTACACCCACAATCCATTTTTACTGTATTTATCCAACAGGCAAACAAGTCATGAAACAGTCCATTATTGGATTTTTAGCAGCAGGCATAGCCTTATAGGCCTCTTGTCCTCTGTGGCACTGCTTTCCTCTCTATTGCCTAGTAAAGCAAGACATCTCCATCCCTCTATTGATCCAGACTAAACACTAATTTCCCATCTATAAATGTGTAGTCCAACATTTAATAGCAGCCTTAACTCATCTCTCCATCTATAAACTGCCTTTGTGTGAATCATAAAGTTTAAAAAAGCTGTGCTATCAGTGACCGGAGCAGAGAGGTTACAGATTGGAGGTTTAAGCTACTTTATGACAAACTGGGAAACTGTTCATAAATGAACGGCTGACATCGAATTGAGAGAATAAACTCCTCATTGTGTTTGAATAAGTCATTAAAAAAAGCAAAACGCCTGTGTTTATTTAGCTCAAAGACCCTCTTTGCCCTGTGGGCTGCCTGTCAGGCTTTGGTCTCTCATTGAATTTACCAACAGGGTTGAAAGAGCTTCAGGAACCTTCATTTGTAAACATGGAGCTGCCTCGCAGTGTGAAAGTTTATTCTTTCTTTTATGTCTGTCAACTCAGATCAGTTGCTTCTGAGTTTTTACCTCAGAAGCAACTTTTACCTTTACTCCTTCCACCCAGCCATTGATATCATTTACTGGAGGCAGGGCTACCAGTACTTTGTAGATTAAATTCAATCCCCTCTGAATACTTTGCAACTCTCTAATTTGGGCCTTTCGACATCAACATCCTGGGAAACAATGTGGCCACGTATGAAGATACATGAATGTGTCATGTATGAAGATTTATCTCTTAACTTTTTCACTTTTTTTTGTTTCCCCAAGTTTCTGGTTGTTATATTATCTGCCACTGGTTCTGTGTGTTCATGCTCTGGTACCTGACGCAGCTGTTGTTTGTTTCCTCATTACATACATGACATTGTACCTAATAACTGAGACGAAAACTGCATGGCCCAGGGATGCAAATACACGAAATAAATGTGTTATTAGACCAAATAAATGAGAATGATTGTAATTTTTTTTTTCAAAAGGGTTCGTGGAATATTTTTAGTTCACGTAATGATTTAAGAGGTGCACCGAACAGATTAATGTGTTGACGAGTTAGGCAGGGCCCAAAGCCAGAGTTTTTAGTGGCTTTTGTTAATCTGATTAGATCTGATGGTAATTTTAGCAGCACGCCCATTCAGCACTGAGTCGTCTCAAATCAAATGAAGTGGGAAAAAACTGACTGATTTCATAAGAAAATCTCCATGTGTGATTTATGTTCTCAACAAAGAAGTACTATTGCCAACCCAATCATCATACAAGTAAAGTCATTGCAGTTTTTAGAAACAGATTTTAGGAAACAAGGAAAAGGTTCAACTTTGGTTTAAGTTGATTATAACACATTCTCCCAAAGTGTTTTAGGAGATATAAGCAAATTAGCAAAAGGCTACAAAATAGGTCAATGCAAATCAGTCAACAAATAGCTATGGGTGAAACGTTGGAATGGCACAGGGGATGATTGGAATGATTTGCAACATTATAATTAACAAAAATAATATTTTCTGTTCTTTTTAAAGAATAATTGCTACCTGAACAGAAAAAAATTATATAGTTGTTGCTTAGGAAAGCAAACAGCCTGGTCATCGATTCTTTACCCTGTTATTTCTGTAGATGTCTTTGTTTTATACATTTCACATTTTAATTCTGTGACATACCTCAACATCTTGCCCTAAACCAAATCTTATGAGCCTAATTTCAGCTGCATATGCCCGGAAACACAAAACATCTAAGCTAGCATTAGTCTTTAAAATTGCTCCACATCTTGTGAGAAAACAGAACAGGGAAGCTAGAGCCAGAAACCAGTCAGGCACATAAAAAAAGGTACCTTAAGACATGCTTGATTCTGTAATTGCTCCTCTTTTGGCATCAAATCCTATTCTCTTCTAAATATGGTTCCTCTTACATTTTGCCTGAAGACTCACCACAACAGCCTCCCTTTGCTTTCCCCCTCTTTTAGCCTCATTTTGTATTTCCGCTGTCTATCACACATGCACACGCGTGTACAAGTGCGTGTAAGAGGCAAACACATCAGCTTATGTTGTTCTTCCCTCTTGGTTGATTGGCTCACTATCAGACATACACACAGATGCACATCTCTTGGGAGCCAAATTTATTTGTTGATTAAATTGAGAAGTGGATATGACCCCACCCGTCTGGTTACCATGGTGACATCTCTCTCTCTCTCTCTCTCTCTCTCTCTCTCTCTCTCACACTTTTTTCCCCCCACAACAGGTAGTTAACACTCAATTTAATATTTTGTCTATACTTGCCTGTGTGCCGACTTGTTTGCCTTTAGAGGTGTAGAAGAGCGGTGAATTAAACGTCCTGCTAATGACAGAAGTGCAGTGAGATAATGAACAGGTTGCCAGCTGCAGCCATTCACTGAGGGTATGTTTACATTTTCTCTGTGTTATACTAAACCCATAAAAAAGATTTGCTGTGGATTACACAAAAATTAGAAAGTAAATTAAATAGGTAAGAGCTGTTTTGGTGAAAACGATGGGGAGAGTGATACGCCGGGAGAGGAATGGGGCGAACTCTGTAAAAGCAGTGAAAACATAATGAGGAATTGGGGGCTGGGACATGGCCCCAAAGAGAGGCAGAGAGGAGCTAGAAATATAAAGCATGGAGAAAGAAAATAAGGTCTTGTCTCTGAGGCGATGAGGTTGATTTGGGCCCGTTGGTGATTAGGTTTGGTCTTCTCCCGCAGAGCTAGGGTGAGTCACCAGTCTCCCACTCACAGACGCACGCCCTGCTGCATGTGGCATAATTTTGGTAGAAAGAGAATGAGAAGCAGCATCAGTTGTTTTTTTTACTGTTAGTGTCCTGCAGGGCTGAGTGTAAGGGTTTGTGTTATTCACACCCTGGGACAGAAATCTGGGAGGTTGGCTTCTTTGGAGGGACAAAAACAAAAGAAAACAATTCTCCAAAAGCAAATATGGGGGGGTGGTTGTTGCTTTGGTTTAGGTCAGACCTCAAGGAAAATGATTTCAAATAGTCAGATTTCACATTCATGACTGTGCCTGGGTTTATGTGTGAAGCTTTCATGCCTTATGCAGCCTTTTGTTAGCTGGCAGCTGTGAAAACAAACAGCAGACCCATCTATTATGGCTTCAAGACGACTCCTATGAAATACAGACACATGCAGTTTTAAAATGAATGAATCAGAATCGTAGCTTGTCAGAAACATTAATCCTCCATAATCTGAGGTATCAAGCAAATCATCCGTCTCTTCTTGTGAAATACTCTCATAAATGGCTGACATTGGACAAATTTGAATTTATAAGGGCTGTTGATCTCCAGGGATACATTTTAGATTTCCCATAATTGGACTTCCTCCCTGAGAGGCACCTCGCATAGATTTCAGTAAATTAAATAACCTGAAAACAAGATAAGCAAAACAAATGATGATACTCGGCAACGCTCCCTGCTCATGCATCAATATGTGCCAGAACGAAAGCAGAAGCTCTTTCCTCAGTTTATACCTGCATCCATATTCTATCTGCAATGTCTCAGGTTGGTGCAGAGAGAGGTGATGCGTGGAGACTTTCCCAGCTGTACTGACATTCAGACACATTTTATTTTGTTAGATTTCCCTCCTAGGAGTCACAGTTATGAACTATTAGTACAGACTTTAAATGTGAGAAGAAGCATCTATTCAGATCCAATTAGTAAAATGCTGCATGGTTCACAGCTCTTCAAATTGAAAAAAAAATCTCTTTAATCAGTTGCTGGCTTTGTCGCCATTATCTTTTGATCACTCAAACAAGACAAATGGTTGCATTTGATTAAAGAACGGGGAACATCTAAGCTGTTGCTGCGAGCTACTTAGTTTAAGTTGCCTTTAAAGCAGAGGAGGGATACACTCCACTAAAAATCATAGCCATCTACAGGAAAAGTGAAACAATGAAAAGACACAAAAATTCTGAAATTCATTTTTGTGAAAATATTAATCTAAGATCAAACAAAACTCTAAATTTAAGTAATATATGAGAAAATTATGAACGGTACAGGGTCAGGAGAATGTCATGTTATGGAGACAGGAGATGTCACACACATGACAGGAGAATGTCATGTGTGTGACATCACATCTGAGAATATTAAAGCCATTTATTCCTGTCAAAAACAAAGTCCAAAGTGTTGAAATATTGTCTTTAAGCGTAACATTGCCTTTACCTTATTTTTAAATATTTTGTGTAATATAATGTTTTGTTAGATACACAGGTTTTATTCCTATCCAACTTGTAGCTTTTGGGCAAATTGACCCATTCATCCATTTTCTATAGCAGCTTATTGAAAGGCCATGAGAATGCATTGGTTCTTTGTCCAGCAGTTCACACAGAGTCACACAAACCAATTAAAATATAATACATTGAAATTTCGTCAGTCACAAAGACTGAAAAAGTTGTTCATCTAAGAGACTCAAACCACTTATGTTAAGTCATCGACTCATCGACCCTTTAAAGAATCATTTTATGATGTACTGAACAGCTAACACCCAAGGTTTTTAAAAGGTTTTTGAGGATTTAACCTTACCTGAGGCCTTTCTGTTTTTTGTATTGCATGTTTCCTCATGTGTGGGTTTTCTTCAAGCACTCCAGTTTTTTCCAACGCCTCAGAAACACACATGCAAAGTTGATTAGGCATTTTTCACTGATTTTCAAGCATCTTTGCTAATGAAGAAACTGCATGTGGAAGAATGGTCAAAGCTACCTGTTCTCTTGACAAAACATCACCATTTGTCATTTGCACATTTTGCATGGGTTGCTGTAAATATGAAGATGTCTGTGATGTATCATGGAAGTCCTGCTGTGGTTTTGCCCAATATACCCCAACCACCTGGTCCAACGGATCGTTCTTCTTTGCTTCAAGAAATATTTAAAGATAAAACAAACAAAAACACGTTATAGTTGTAGTAAGACCTGCCTTAACACCATAAAATAGTATTTTGTTGTTCATCAGCTGTCATTTATTGCAAAAGATCAGATATGAATGCTTATAAAATCTGCTTTTATGTCCTAAGGAGCTGAAACATCTTAACTGTCACAAAATCTAGATCTGTATAAAGTGAGAACTCCAGTTTGTGTCCACATTTATTAAACGATAACACCCTCTGAGCCACTCTGCCAACGCATGAATGTCACATTTTTTGCAAGTCTCCTCCTATCAAACTAACAATCTGCCCCAGCAGATGAGCAATGGCTATTTATAGACTTGCCTTTTGGTGAGTGTGGAATTTTAATTGTGTTTGTTCCTACAAATGTCTGCTTAACACTTTAACGTTGGCTGAAACAAAGTTGTCTATAATTATCTCCTCTTACATTTTAGGAAAACTCCTCTACATCGGGTAAGAGTTTCACAGGCTGGGAAACCTTGAGACTGATTTAAAAAGAAAAATAAATCATTAGATTTGAAAGATAAATGGGATATAGCATAATCAAGAGTAGAAAAGTGACCCTCTTTTTGGGGTTGATTCAAAAGTCACATTTTGTTTTATCTTGTAAGGGAGTCTCAGTCACTGGTCTTCACAGCGTGTCCTCCAAAATCACCTTCTTTAGCTCCTCTGATTGCACCAAAGCCTTTTGGATTTCATTATTTTAATAGTGCTGGAGGGGAAGTACTGATGGAAACAGCCTTGCTCCCTAGTCGCTGCCAGTGAGCCACTTAAAACCCAAACACGGTGGTTTGTGAAAGTTCTTTGTCGTTGGACACCTTCACAGTACACGAGATTTAATTAGATGATTGTACAGCAATCTGATGTGGAGATGGAAACTATTTAATCCCTTATTAAGTTATTTTTTTATGAATATTGCATAGAACCAATAAATGTCTGGGTAATCTCTTTGTAGGAGTTCTTCCTTTTTAACTGCACTAATCTGGTACAAACCAAAACCATTATGGCTTTTGTTTCTTTTAAAAAGAGTTTACAATTAATCATTGTATGAACTGCAAAATTTTATTTGTTCCCTACAGGCTAGAATACCATAACTGCATAAATTTCTCTGTACAAAACTGTGTTTAATGCAGAGGGTGTAGTTCATGATCAAAACATCACTATTGGTGGTCAAAGTCTTTAAAGTACCAGTCATTCACTTGAATGTCATCATTGTAGATTTTCTGTGTCGACTAAATATGCCAACAAAATACTAGGTAACAGTTTAAAGAAGAGACTGACTAGAAATGCTTTCACAGATAAATGTTAGCATTGAAGATTTATCTGGCAATAATGAATTAGTCCCTGGTTGGACATGCTCAGTTTTACACAGTACAGGGTTTTAATTTTTAATCACATTGATATATGTTTTTTCATTCAATAATTAATTAATTTGTTTATTCATTAACAAATAAAAAAGCTTAAAAATGTGGCATTCCTCTTGTTTGTTTTGCTTTAAACGTGTAGCTTCTGTTCAGCTTTTCATGGCTTTTTGCCACTCTTCCATTAAGGTGTGGACTGCATGTCCTGTCGTTTTACCACCTGAGCTGTGGAGCTTAGCAGCTCCTCCTGAGAATCTGTTTTCAGGTGGGCGTCCATGTCTTGATATTCTCGTGCCACACTATTTTTAAACAAGTGTCCTCTGAGATCTTCAAAGCTCAGGGAGTCGTTTTGTATTCTAACCTTTTCACGGCTTCGCCCTGTAACTGTCTGATTTGTTTTTTTATTCTCTGTGCTGTTTGTTCACTAATGTTCTCAAGGACTCAGGTACACAAAGGTTGACTTTGTTCACTACTCATGTAAATAAGTTTGAAAACCGTGTATTACTTTCTCGGCTTTAAAATTATGTGTTGCACTTTGTTTGGTAAAATTAAAACAGAAAATATCTACCTTGTGGATGTAATGTCGTGACATAGAAAAGTTAATTTATCGTGAAAAGGCTTGTGAGGGACATTAGTTGTAATAATTTTAGTTAAGTGGTCTGCTGATGTCATACATCATTTGTTTCAGCTGAACTGTTCTAACCAAAAAATGACCAATCCACACTCTCTCCAATAGCAAAACGATAATATTTCAGATTTGTTCTGCCATTCAGTGAAAATCAAACTCAACTTTTATTTAACATTTATTTCTGTTGCATTTGTCATTTCTCTTCTGCAATGACATTTTAACGCTCTTTTAATATCAACTCACTGGCACACACATATAACCCCTGCATGTCATCCGTGTTGCAGCCATTACAACTAATGTGCCACTGACATGACAGAGCAGTCATTACAACTAAAGCACAGCCATGGCCTCAATTACAGCAATGGCATCTCGTGGAAATAGCCGTAATCACGGTTATAGTCCGTCTCCAACAGCAACAGCAGCAGTCTGCGAAAAACTGGCAATTTGAGAGGAGTGCAATGGCACAAAGAAAATATTCCACTGTAAACCTTCCTTGCATCCAACCCAATTTTTTATTGCTCAGCAGAAGCTTCTGTGCACAGAGGTTTGAGTGAAAATGAAAAGACGTTTCTTTTGAAGACATGAAGCATCCGGTTATTATCTCAAAGCTTTCTATGCACAGTCATTAATTATGCTTTTTCAGCAAATTCATAAAATTCACAAAGAGCAATGACGGCCTGCCAACGTTTAGAGGACATTATAGAAATTAAATTATGCTGAACAGGCTAATTATAAACACTTTGCCCAAAATTACAGTGTTTTGGAAGATACATGGTTCAATGGGAGAGCATATTCCTAAATTTAACAAAGTTACTCTAGCTGCATAGAAGAAAAAAGGATATCCCCCCCATCTTCTTCTTCTATGGTATAAAAGGTGAAGCACCCAGAGGATTTTCTGTTTTCAAGAGTGAGACAGAGAAACGTGGGGGAAGTTGATGATTGTGTATGTTCCTGTCTGACAGACTCCTTTCATGCATGTGAGATGATGGTTTATCCTCTGTGCCAAAACCTATCCTTTTTTTGTGTGCCAGAGGATGAGGTTTTTTTGGAAGATGCTCACAGTTCCACAACCTACACATCTTCCCTTTCCACGATGCTCTCTTACCTCCAAGCCCTCCAGCGGTTCAACCAACCCGCTCATTCCTCCCACCGCGCCTCCCCTCTGTCATCTCAAGCCCCGTGCTTGCCTCTCACGGAATATTTCATGACACAGATGCACAAGAAAACCGGTGCTCACAGGTCATACAGCCTTTTGCTGTTGTGTCTTGTTGCTGGTTTTTCTCTTTTCAACCTTCAGGCTCAGAAACACAACTGGACGTTTAACTGTGGAACTCGGAAACTTCAGATATGACCTTTTATTTATTAAACTCTTGATTAAGCACACTTAAATAACAGAGGAAAAACCAAATAGAGGTTAAGAACTGCCTGTATTTCATCCACAGGGATAGAAAATTCAGTCAAAATTCATTCAACTGAAAAAAGTAATTTTGACAAACATGATCTTTTTTTAAATAGGACACAAACTGGGTCAGTATGTGACATATTTGTTAAAATGAGAAGGGTGCCATCTATTCATATACACTTTTCTTGACTATGAATATTATGTTTTTAGTATTTAGTTGTGAATTTGACCTGTTCTTTTTCAGGGAGGGATGATGAAATGACATGCATCTTCAATGAATGAAACAAAAACAAGTAGATCCATAAATTTTAATTCATGTCTACATACTGACCTGGTTTTCAGCATAGTCCACAAATTTTCACTATAGTTGAGGTCAAAGCTTTCCAAATATTTAGCCAACTTTATCTATTTCAAAACCAATTTTGATGCATTTCTTTTTAAATGTCTTTTTAAAATTCTCAAGTATCTAGCTGTTAATTTTATTTGAAGGCAAAAAATATGTACAGGATGGACTGCTTCTTTATTAATGTATCCTCTTTGTAAAACATACCAGCACCACTGATAGCAACTCAGCCCCATGCGAAGATGCTGCCATCAACAGGCTTCCCTGTTGTCTCAAATTTTCTAAGTTTGCAACCCTCACTTTGAACCCTCTTCAATGAAAAATATGTTTTGACCAAGAACTTATGTGAAATAATCAAGAGCTAATGATAACGCTGTGCAGAGATGCTCACTATGGAGTGTATGCTGTACTCTGCCTCAAATTACCTGTTGCTTACAAAACAGGAACCATCCAGTAGTTAAGTGGCTAAGCTAAATCTCTCTGTCTCACCCGAACATAAAACATTTCTCAGTTGAACTTCAATGTGTCAAATTTGAAGTGGATGCTTTTTTTTAAATGGAGGGCTAATTTATCTGCAGACAGAGCCACTGTTGGTGTTCCAGCAGAGCCCTGATTATGATGGGCTTGAGCCTTGGTGATTTCTAGACTGTTTTTGATCCGTCAAACCACTTGCATTCAGAGTAACTATGTGAGTCAGATGGTTGAATGATGGACTCAATGTGACGTGATTCTAAGCCAGAAATGTGTCACACATGTATTGACAACTGCGAAAAGCTTTGTGGTTCAGGTGCAAAATGCTCCTGAGCCACATGTGTTAATTATCTATATATTTGAGCCTGCATGTATAATTTGGAGTATTTGTGGAGTAGAGATGATTATCTACCAGATGTGCATCCAATTCTTTTGGAAAAAAGTTATTAAGGTTGTTTTGTTGTATAATTATTCCATCCAGAAAAAATAAATGATCTAATTAAAGTATTAAAAATCCTATTTTTTTTAAAGTATATATATTCTCACCCATACTGTATGCAAACTTCTTATAAATTTTCATTCTGGACAAACTTTTAATATGTCTCGATTAGCGTAAGGTGTCTGCTTTGCATAAAGTTTGGCACAGGGTTAAAACTTAATTAACTTAGTTTGAGAAGTTAATTATCTCCTAAATGCTGCAGCTGAGTCGTTGTCTGCTTTTTCATGTGTACACAGTTGCAGCACTCCGTGTGCAGCAGAGGCAGAGACGGGGTTGTGTGTTCAAATTGGACATGACTCATCACTCCTGCCTCACAAATCAAACAGCATTAGATCCCATATTGTCTGTCTTCCCCTGTGTGACTCAGCAACTAGCGCCTAACGGTGTTTACCCACACCTGCACCCTCTTATACCTCTTATACACTGATTTCCCCCCCGTCTCTCTTTTCCCTCAGGGTGGAGGAGAGCTTCAAGACTCTGTTCTGGTCCATCTTCGGGCTGTCTGAGGTGATCTCTGTGGTGCTGAAATACGACCATAAGTTCATAGAGAACATCGGCTACGTGCTTTACGGAGTCTATAACGTCACCATGGTGGTGGTTCTCCTCAACATGCTCATTGCCATGATCAACAGCTCGTACCAGGAGATAGAGGTATGCAGCAGCGGCTCGATAGAGAAAAGAGCAGGATGTTGTCAACAAGTCAATAAGGATCATCTGGTATCAGCAATGTGTCTACAAGAGGATTAGACTGCGGCTTTTAAAAAAAATGCCATCAGCTACTGAAAATCAATCAAACATCAGACTCCGTCACAGATAGAAAAAATTCAAAGATTGTATTTTTTCCCCAAAGTTATAAAGCACACAGACTTGTTGTCAAACAGGCAGATGTTGGGCTGTCTGCCGTCGTAGCACTGTCCTCTAGAAGTCAAAGTGCTCAAGCAAGTCATAGCTATTTGTTATTCCTGTCTCTCCTGTCATCATCCATCAGCAGACTCACCCTGCATCTCTGTTTGCTCGTCCCCGCAGGAGGATGCAGATGTGGAGTGGAAGTTTGCCCGCGCCAAGCTGTGGCTGTCCTACTTTGACGAGGGTCGGACATTGCCTGCCCCGTTCAATTTGGTTCCCAGCCCCAAATCCTTCTACTACCTGGTCCTCCGCATCAAGTCGTGCCTGATACACCTGTGCAAGGCCAATGGCCGCCGCCGCAACAACGAGGTGGAGATGGGCATGATCCACACACAAGCCAAGGTCAAAATTTAGCATTTTCTACTGACAGTGTTTTGCAAAACTGTACATAGCGCACCAATAATATTTTGTCACGTAAACCAGAAACTTCAATGGATTTTTTTTATCAGGATTTTACAGAATAAACCCTTACAAGGAATGACATAATAATCGAGCAGAAAGAAATTATATGTGGTTTTCTTTGTTAGAGTTTTACAAATGAATATTTGAAAACACTTAGAAGTAGAAGAGCATTTTGCAGAAACTCCACCTGCATGCCTTTTGGGCTTTGTGTGTACCAGCTTTGCACATCTAGAGACTGAAATGTGTGTCCATTGTTTTGCAAAGTAGCTCTTGCTCCATCAGATTGGATGCAGTGTTTTTTTTTGGTTTGTTTTTTTTCCTTTCAAGCCATAATACAGATTCCCTGTAGAATTTAGCTCTGAACTTTGACTGCTTGAATGTCCTTTTATTTAAATCATTCCATTGTAGGACTGGCTGCATGTTTAATGTCATTTTGCTGCTGAGGGGAAAGCCTTTTGCAACTTCTGATAGGTTTTGTCCTGGCATTGCTCTACATTTATCAAAGTTTACTTTTCAATTTACTCTTAACAGCTTCCTAGATCACATATGCCACATGTTCCAGATCTTTATGTTTTATTTATTTTGATGTCCTTCATATTGCTGTATGTTTCTTGACTATTTTCAGAAGCCTTTTATCAGTTCCCATCTTTGTGTTTCTTGGAGTTGATCCATCTCATATTACAAGTTTTTTAAAGCAACTAATTTAAGTGTATGGTTGTAACTTGGCAAAATATGAAAAAGTTCAAAGTATTTAAGTACTTTTTAAATAGGTTTTTCATACAAAATTAGATTTGCAATCCCTCCAGCAATGTTTTCCTCTGCATCTTTAATCTAAAGTCATTTTATTTCTACCTCTTGAATTGATGTAGCAGGAGATTATTAATTTAAAGCAGCTTATTCCGTTACCTTCTTTTTCAATACCATTTTCAGACAGTTTAATCTCCATTTTATTCTCTAGTTGAACAAAACCTGCTGCAGTGACTCTCTAATTATAGACTAATTTGTGCATTTACTGTACTAAATACTTCCTGTCAAATTAATGTTTTCTGATTTCCAGTGTAGCTCCATATAACTGCCATAATTATACTGAGGGAGAATGATAGTTGCACAAAGAACAAAAAAAAATCATTGTTTTCCTTCTATAATTAGACATCTGTCTGTGTTGGTTGGTTGTTGTTTTTGAAAGTATAATCTGTATATTTAGGAAACATTACAGATTTAAGTGGAGCATCCGTCCCTCTAAATCAGATCTCTATTATAGAAAGAACGTTTTGGTCTCTAATTGGAAACACCAGAGAACATTTAACAAGGCGTCAAACGTAGCGCGCTAGCCATCATCCACAGGCATTTCCTCCGCCGGCCTCCTCGGCTGGAATGGCTCACCTCACCGGAACTATTAGTCAGCCCATTGCTTCTGCCTGCGTCGGCTGAAATGCCCGGGAAGATTTCGGATAGGGACAAGATAGGCTTCACCCGGCTGCCTCTGTGAGTGTCTAAAACCTTCTGCAGACCTGACAGTTTAACCAAGGCAGAGGCAGGAAGGTGCAGGAGGCGATCAATGGATAAGCCCACATTAGCCCACAGGAAAGCGTTGAGGATGTCAAGCGAGATTTCGGAGTGATGGGGTGGTCTGTCTGAACCACTGATTCATTTCTTCTCTCTTTCGGTTCTTTAATTGTGATATAAAGATGCAATTGGGCACTAAACTAAAACAAAATGTTTTAGCAAAGCCAGCTGTGCCTACTGATTGCTTTAAAGCTATGTGTGAAATTAAAGTGAAAGTCAATGATTTGATGTGATGTGATTTTATTGTGCTGGTATTTGGCTGGTCCCAGCCTGGACTTTATGTGAATCTTAAAGTCCAGGATTCCCATAAAGAGAGATTAAAATAAGCAGAGTCAGGAGAGCCCAGCAAATCAAGCTTTTAATGTTGACTAAGAACTATAGGAAATATATTTAAACATTGTGAGTTGGCTTTGGGGAGACTACTGCATAGAAGATGCCTTCTCAGCATTCACATAAAACTGGAAATCTTAGTCTCATCTGGGTGTAGCTGCAGTAATGTGGTGAATAGATAAATAAGACAGATAGCTGAGCCACTGGCTTCTGTTCCTCTGCAGAAACACTCCTGTTAAAAAGAAAAAAGAAAAAAGTTCCTCCAGTTAATAAATAACATACTCTTCATAAACACTTTTGTAAAGTATCACAAGACCTTTTCTGTCTTTTCTGTTTTTTAGGCTAATGAAATTATCAAAATGAATTGTAATTAGTTATTTGAACTGTTCTTTTTCCAGAGTGGCATAATTATTAAACAGTCAACTTCTTTGATTTTTAGCAAAAGTTAGTTTTACTAATCTAAAAGTTCTCATAAAGATGCAGAGAAACCAAACGCTTTTACTGACTTTTTGGCTGCTGTTGGCAGAAATAGTTGAGCTCATTTAACTGGATGGGCTTTATTTGTACCAGGTAACTAAGCCTGTGTCACGGCACCTTTCAGTTTCTGTTTAACATAAACAGGGAGTGAATGGGCAACGGGCCAAGAAAGACACGCTTTCTACAGAATCAGCTCCTTCTGAAATTTGTTGCTGCCTACATGGGCCAGCCAAATTGTTGTTGGGAAAAACATTATCAGAGGAGGTAATGAATGAAAGAACCACAAGTATGTTTGAATGAGTCGGGGTGAGATTTTAAATCTCATGTTTTGTCTCCAAATTTTTATCCAAATACAGAAAATCAGAAGAACATAGAATTAAAGTTAAAAAATTAATGAACTCTGGAAAAAAAAAGAAAAAAGAATTTGTGACACTCAAGTGAGACTTTTTATAAAAGTATTTATTTATTGATCTTACTTTCTTGCTGATGAAGCCATACCGTTGGAGATTTGACAAGAGATATCCGGATGGCAGCAGAGACAATAAAACAGAGTAGGTGGTCGGTACAGTTGTCATTATTTCCTTTGTGGCTTGGTGAGTGGAGTGGCAGACTGAGGGTGGACAGGTAGCTATGGACTGTTTCCTCTCTCACTTGCTTTTTTTTTTTGGCAGCTCAACAGTGAAATGGGTGACAGATGCAGATAAGTCAGTCCAGCAGTTCTTCTCATAAAGTTAAGCTCAAGGCGGGCAGACATGTAATGGTAATGTCTGGCTTGAGACCATAGAGCACCGAGATCACACAGGCGGGAACTCAAAGACGGTGCCAGGGTTTTTCCAAAGGTGCACAGAAACAGTGCAGGTTAGTGACAGGCAAGGCAAACCTGGAAATACAAGAGGGTTGGATTTCTGCAGCCATAAATAAAAATTAGGTGGCAGGATGAGAGAACGTATGATGGAAGAAGAATAAAAAAAAAGAAACATCTGGGAATATGCGAGGACCTTGTTGATGGCTACACGCCTTTGTCTTCTCTGCAAAGAAATTGCTTTTTCAATAAAAGTCACCTTAGTTGAGATTAATGTAGAATTTGTAAGATGTGTGGATCAGAAAAAATAATCCCTAATAAATTAGATTGTTATATTATCTGTCTTCCCCTTGAAATAGTTAATAAATTTTAAGAAGGTCAGAATTAACGATACACAGCCGATGATAAATGGATAGAAATCTGCGACCAGAACCCAGGTGGTTCATTTGTTTAAATGCTTTCAGACATACAGACATACTGCTTCAACCATCTGTCATATTATATTTCTCATTCCATTTTTTAAGGACTAACATTGAAAATATTTACATAGCAACCCATTTAATTTTTTAAGGCTTGTATCCAGCTCTCTTATGATGTGGTTTTGGTTGAAAGGGAAAAATAAAGTTACATGTAGGTTATAATTATGGCTTCAACAGTGCTGGGGGGGGTTTTAATATAAGTTTGTAAATTCATCTTTGTGTTACATTTTCCTGTCTTGCTTTTTGACATTTTCATATCTATCAGATCTTATTTTAGTAGATTTTTAATGCGCTGTGGATTTAATGCTTCCAGATGATTTTGTCTGTCCACACTAGAGAACAGACTCTCAAAACGCGTTGAGTCTTTCTCGCACTCCAATGTGAAACTAACACACAAGCTACAAACCCAAGTCAAATTATCTAGCAGGTAAAACATGAGTTGATTTCAGATAAAGCTCATAAATACTGAACCCTGTTATTTGTTTAGATTTTAGTTTGCTGCCTTCTTCAACATCCTTCGCAAGTACTTCAATTATTCTGAAGTGTCTCTGCTCCTTGCTGTTGCAGGATGAGCGGTTTAGGTCTTACGCACGATCGGGAGACGAGTTCGTCCAGAGAAAAGCTCGAAAACACCCGACCAGATATCAGGTAAGAGATTGACAGAACTGAAAGCAGATGACAAAGTTTAGGGTGGAGTGAAGATGAGACGGAAGGGAATTGGAAATTAGATTGAGTCTGGAGGAAGAATGAAATGTGAGACAAAAAGGCAGAGGAATATGCAGAAGGGAGAAATCAAAGAACTGCAACCGCACAGAGTGAGGTTGGTCGGACGGACGCTGACGGCAGGATCAGAGGAAGAAAAAGGTGCGGTAGAGGTGAGGAGGTGTAAGTGAGACAAAACCAAACGACAGCAACAAAGGAATGTAACAAGTTTGAAATGAAAGGGAAGTTGTACAAAACAGAGAGAGTAAAGAATGAACATGGCTGAAAATTCCTCTAATGAGATCTTTGAGAGTAATTGAGATCAAGACACTCTGTGCATCAACTCAAACTACATTATTTCACAAAGCAAAAGGCAAAGCTCATTTTTACTCTGCTGTGAGGGAAATCATCACAAATCACCTGGATCGTATTTTTTTTTCCTGAAAATATTCTGGTTCTGTACATTTTTAAGGATATCCATTGCACACACACACCAACAGCTAAACACACACAGCAGTGAATTGTCACCTGATTAGACATATGTAAGTGCTCTTGTTTGGACTGTGGCATCTATCGACCCGTATCCAGAGTGCCAACATTCAGAGACTGACTGCCTCAGGCTCAGCAGCAGCAACTGGTCACAAATCAATACTCAATATTCTACACACTGTCTGAGAGAGCGACCGAGTGAAACTCTGTACCACGATTAGCACTGTTTTCTTTTTGTCTCAAGAATGCGACGAGTCTTCTGTCCTCATAAATGCAGAATGCGTTGTCACCTCCCGCTGCTGCGTCCTTCTGTCTTTAATCTTCACCTTTCTCTTTCCTCGCTGCAGAAGATCATGAAGCGGCTTATTAAACGTTACGTGCTGAAAGCTCAAGTGGACAAAGAAAGCGACGAAGTGAATGAGGGTAAGAATCGCTTTTTCAATTCGCTACACTTCAGTTGCACCATTATGAGGCTCATAATGAGTGTGGAAATGTGTGCAGGAATTGATCAGTGAGTTTCTATCTGCACATCCTTGAGTTCAATCTGTTTTTCTATTTTTTTTTGTAACAGGCTGCATGTAATCATAAATAAAAATGTTTATTGGAGTACTTAGCTAATCCATTTAACTCAACAGACTGAGTTTTGTAACTCACTGATATCCAAGCAGTTTTCTCCTTGTGTTTGGCATTTCCTGCCTGGGTTTGAATAAGCTTCTGACTACCTGAGGTTTATTTGAACTTGTTGGAAAGCCATAAAAAAAACCACACGTCATCATACATTTGTGGTATAAAACATGTAGGCTAATAACATTAACATAAAAAAACAATATTTTAGCACAACGAGAGCCTCTTAAGCCAGGAATCTGGGAGAAGAGATTCAAAAGACCATGATATGATTGGTTGCCGTTTGTGCTCCAACTACAGCATTATTTTGGCACAAAGCTCAGGATTTTATTGTCTACAACAGACTCTGCTGGGCAACATATTTCTGAGATTAGTTGGAGGAAAAAGGATTATAAAGTGGAGTCAACTTGGACAAATTGTGCCGTTGTCTTTTCACTCTGTATCTTATCGTCACATCTCACCTGGTCGTTGATCTTGTTTTATCTTTGCATCATCAAATGTAGATATGCAGGAAAACCTTTGATCAATGAGTGATAACATAACCTGAACGCGGTCGTCTTTACAGCAGCCATTCGCTCCAAAGAATGCTGTTTACTTTTAGTTTTCAGTTTTAACTAAGTTGCTTTTTATTTTCTCAGAATAATGAAATTTATCCTTAAATTTTGTGAAAATGTGAACATTCTCATGAATGAGTTTCTTTGAACTGTCAAGCTGTCATCACTGTAACAACACGTACAGTGTCACAAATGCAAAAGGAAGCTTTTAAGCAGGGTTGTGCGTTATCCGTAGCTCATGGTTACACTGTGATGACAAAACCAGAAGGTTATCATCACTGCAGTATTCAGTAATTTCGCAAATTTTCCTTATATTAAGATGCACATCACCTCCAAAACATTGATTTTCCTTTGGGTTTGAACTGCTAGAGTTCTGGTCTCCAAACTACTGACTTCTAGTTATAAAATGTTCTCCCTTCCTTCTCTTAATAGAAATCTTCATCACGGGAGTTCACATTCATTTGTCGTTACTGCTCTTTTGTTTCTTCTTTTTCTTGAGTAACGATTGTATTAGGTGTAAAAAGACAAACTGAAAGTGAAACCAATAACGCTGTATTAAAGCATTTCAAACATAAGAATGTAACTCTATGTTACAAAAAAGTTTATTTAACACCTTCCAACTTCTAAACTTGAGATGGTCTTAATGTATCAGCAGACCTGATGCTGATGTTTGCTGGTGCAAGGAGAAACGAACCATGAATTGGTCAGATGTACGAATCCAATGGAAGAACCACAATCAGTGTTTTAGTGAAAAGCATATGAACGATTCAGAGACCATAAAGAACATAATCTACCAATCTGACACAATAAAAATTGAAAAATTGGGATTGAGTCCATAAAGGAAATCTTCAAAAGGCACCAACTGCTCACTAACATTTCTACAGTTCTGGACGATTGCCAGTTTAGGTTTCCTCTGTGAAACCCGGTGATGATCAAAATGTTCTGCTAAGGCTTTTTTTCTCCAACAGTTTTGGGAGAGTTGTCAAGGCAGAGTTGCAAGAAATATATTCAAAATCTTAGAGAAAATAAAAGCTTCTCCAATCTCTTCACAATTTCAGAGACTTTAGGGTTCAGTGAAACACCAAGCTCAACCTTATCTGTCCAAGAAATGCAGGTCTGGCTTCAGGATTATTTCTCAATTTCTCAATGTGCCTCGTGAGGACAGACTGCGATCTGAGAGTGGTACTACACTAACATTCAGGTGGATGTAGGGTAAATATTGGCAAAAAAGGGGACGTTCTCGCGGGATTTTGAAAAATAAATGAATATTGTTTTCCCTGACACTAAAGGTATTCAAATTGATTCTTTTTTTTTGCTAAAAGATGGTACTGCATTAAACATTAAAGTTATTTCAAGGCTTTGTACACATATTTCTTAATGGGGCCAATGAATGTGTCCACATCTGTTGATAAAATATTTCTTACAAAATCATCCTGCTCCTTTCATACTGTCTCATCGCAGAGATTTAAACTAAACGTCAAAAACAAAATGCCAGAACCTCAAAGGGTCGTGTCCATTTAGACTTTACACGCTGACCCCAGGTCATGCCTGGATTTATTCCCGTCCTGATTGCTGTTTGCTCACTTCGTTCTGTCTTTTCTGTGTCTGCGTTGCAGGCGAGCTGAAGGAGATCAAGCAAGACATTTCCAGCCTCCGCTATGAGCTGCTGGAGGAGAAGTCCCAGGCCGCTGGGGAGCTGGCTCTGCTCATCCAGCAACTCGGCGACAAGTTTGGCAAAAACACCATGAGACACTGACAGGCCTTGCACGACGGGGGAGGGAGGAGGGGAAGGTTGGTGTAGAAAGCAGATTCGGGCCAGGTAGTTCACGACCTCGATGGGAAGACGAGAGACAACGGAGAGGCAGGATGTTTATGTGAATGGACAGGATGAACGGAGAGTAGTTAGCAGCGCAAAACATCGAAACTGTGCCGAGTTAAAAATGAGCTAGCTTTAGATAAAAAAAAACCCAAGTGCTTTGGACGCAAAATGACCAATTAGAGAAGAACAGTAGGAGACTATTGTAACTGCAACCGAACGTGAGGTTAGGAAAGTAAACTCACTCGGAAGGACTTTGTGTCGACAGCTCAATTCTAATTAGAGGGAAAGATAGAGACGGAGTAAGAAGGAGAAGACAAGTGTGAGGAGGATATGAAGAGACACCATGGGGATCAACAACGATGCAGCGCAGCAATGAGGGCCCCACACCCACTGCCAGAAGATATCAGTGCATCAGCTTATCACCAATTTAGAGGAGAGAGGGGGAAGCCCAGCGAAGGGAAGACACTGGAACGGCAAGAGGATGAGGAGAAACTGCTGGTGCTTCTCACAGCAGAGATGCCTGCTACCTACCATATTTTTAATTGGTCAGCGGAAGTGCTGACGCTGGTTGAGATAATGCACACACCTTTATACACAAGGCTGTCTAATTAATGCAGTTCCAATCCACAATGCACAACCTATGATACAAGTCGAAGGCAGGAAAATGTATTCATTGCACTGATGTTCAACTCTTTACAGAAATGGTTTGACAAGTCAGATGTTGTTTTTGTGTCTCTTAGAAATGAACGGAAAGTCCCAAACACAACCAGATAATTGAGTGATAGATGCACTAAGTCAGCATGAAAAGATAACATGGTTATTCCAACTGAGCTGCAGATGTTTTGCAAATATTAACGAAGACAAAAAAGATAAAAGAAAATGTGTATCCCTTATACAGCCTGGAAAATAGGAATTGAACAACGTCAACATTTTTCACAGTAGATGTTTTTCTACTATTGGTCTTAAGTTCACATTGTAAATAGCAACCAAAGTAATCCACATATTAAAATGAAAGGAAACTTGTCTTTTAAACCTTAAGAGGTTTTCTGATTTTCTTCCATGCATTATGATCTTCAATTGCCTACAAAGATTATCTGATTATCTTTTTGTCACTTTGTTGATTCCTGCAGCTTTGTGTTTTGTTTTTCTCTGAAACCAACTAAGAATTTCTATAACTTTTTTTGTGTGTTTGGGATTGTCTTGCTAAAGCAAGAAAATCCACCGTTGTTTTATATTCAGATTCTTACCCAAAATGTTGTGGCATGTTTCTCCATTTGTTCTGGATTCATTTATAAAGATGTAGGCAAATGTCCTACGGCCCCCAACATTCCAAAGAGAGATCTTTGCTTCATGTGATGCCTTGGTGATGAGGCATCTCTTCAGAGCTTTAGAATAACAAATATCAATTAGCACCAACAGGAGATATGATTACTTTCTAAATACAAACACTTTCTTTGCTTGTTGATTCAGTTTTGTTTCCTTTCCAAGTCGTTTTGATTTCAAAACATGTAGAGATTGACTGGGTTGTTACCAACATCTGATATTACTTCAATGTAAGTAAACTGTTTGAAAATATAGTTACTGAGAAAAATGTTAACGTGTTCAATACTTACTTTTCTCTTCTGTGCTTCCTGAAATTTACATGACCCACTTTCAGAAAATTATCCAAAATGTCAAAACACGTCGATAAGTCGTGTTTACAGCTGTAAAAATCCAGGAGTCGATTTTTTTATTTTTATTTTTTAAGGTGAAGCAGTGCATTTGGGAGATGAGAAAACCTTGCAATGTGGGAATTTATTTTCACATGCATTGATTTGGCTATAAAGGTGAGATTCTTTTACAGAAGCTGCATGGAGTCATTTTTTGGTCTATTTTTTTCCTGTCCCCTGAGACTCTGCTGCACAGTGTTGAGACATGAGCAGTAACAGTCTGTAGGCAACAACTGAATTTTAGCTTTTTTTTTATTCCAAGTAGCTGTTTAGTTTTGCAGAGTAATGACTTAGACTTTACCATTAAAAAAATACTGGCATTCTGTGCCTAAGCAGCTTGAAGAAATTATCATGTTTTCTGATTCATGGTCCGTTCACTATTAAAAAAAATAAATATATCATTGACTATTAATTAACAGTAAACAGTATATATTTTTTTTGTTGATAAACCTTTATGAAGACACAACAATTTGACTAGCAGCAGCTAAAATCTGCACTGTGATAGAACAAGACGTTCATGCAAAGAAAAACAATATTTGTCATATTTGCATCTGATGCGCTCAGATTGTCATTAAATATAAGAACCCTAAAACACTTGCACCACTTTTCCAATAATCTGAGGGCTCATTCAGAACATGTAACTGTGTCTGAATGAGCGTCCTGCTGCTTTGGGTAAATCAAAATGAGACATTAATCTCCCTGGGTCAGATGTAATAATATTTATCAAACACTTTCAGCACGGCACAAGTTTCAACCTTTTTCCAATGATACTTCTTTACCCTTCTTGCAGCATTTCCTACAGTTTATGACAACGTCAAACATCTTTCTTGATTTTATGAACTTTCTTTAAATTGCTCATGAGAGGCAAATCAGATATTTTTTCAATAGACTGAGCATATAAAGGTAAATCATTTCAGCTGCTTACGTCTACATGATTGCACATCCCAATAATTGTGCAATTGTTATTGTTTTTATGGCCACATATTTATGTTTAATCATTTAAGAAAGCAACTTAGATTATTCCTGATGAAAACCAAACATTACTTTTGCAATTACCTGAGTACAATTACCTGTTTTACTCATGAAATAAAATATCAAGAATATGTTTTCTAGCTTAGGAAAATGTTTATACTACCTTTAGTTTGGCCGACACGTTTTCTTAGAGATCAAAGCTTTCTTCCTCGCTCATATCCCACCGAAGGTGAGTTTCTTTCTAATTTTAGAGGCTTACAATTTCATACAAACAGCAGCAAAGTCTTGCTGCAGGTGCCATGCTGACATTTTAGGGGTTTTGAAGATTTACCATCTGTTTTCAGGATGAACTTGCTTAGATAACCAGACCTTAGCATGTTGGAAATTACTTTGAATCTTCTTCACTTATATCCTTTGTTCTCCGACAGTCCAGAGAAGACAAAAATATTGGTTCAAAATGGCCGGACCATAAAATGTTTTAAACATTTCCACCTGATTTGTTACAGATATCAAATATCTGTTTGTCCAAATATGTTCGGAAAACATGCAGTCTGTTACGTATCCTGATTTTTGTCAATTTTTTATAACTTTATCTCCAAACGAGGACATTGCGACATTTACTATAAACTGAGTGTAAAGTGAAGAATCCATTATTATTTCGTGTGTCAGCTGCTTAAAGAATCTGACTGCATTATGGAAAGAATCTCTACAGTAATAAACATTTTTCTGTTTATGTTTCACTTCTCAATCCAGTCTCAGTCGTCTCCTCTTTCGGTGAGCCTGCGTTATTTGTGCCGTGACGCAGGTTGTGTGCTGTTTACAAAAACAGAAGTCTCCCTGATTTTCATCTTCATCTTCTGCCTGATTTGAATTTTCAGCTGCTCCAAAATCCAACAAAAACAATCTAACAGAGCAGTACAAACTGGGGTTCAGCACTTTCTTTACATAACTTTGAACCTGGGCGCCATTATTCCCATCTTTCCAGCTCAGCTCAGTCGTAGCTCACTTTTTTTGTGTGCACTCTGCTGCAACTTTTTAAAAGTTTGGATGAAACACTTCCTCTGCTGTTTCATGCCTTTTTAGTAACAGCCTTAGCAGTGAAGAGTCTTAAGTTCCAACAACTGAGGTCTGCAAGAAGTTATAATTAATAATTTGGAAAATGTCAATATTTTCTAACCTGATTAACTCTGTAACATCTTCCTACCTGTATTAAACAAATTTGTTTCACCTACACAAATGCCCTTTATTTTAGACAAGAAAGTAAAACTCAAAAGTCTCTTCATGTAGTAATGTTACATGTGAGAGCTGCTGATTGTTCTTATTGTTTGTCTGTTTTTTTTTCTGGAGTTATAAAATCAGACAAACTATAAGATTTGGCCAAGAGAAAGTTTTATCATTCCTATACAACTATTGTATCTGAAATACTGTATTTTTGACTTGTATGCGAGACATACTGACCAAATCTTGTACTGTATATTGTCATATTTTGATCCTTGAAATAAATATGCTCTAAACTGGTTGGTTTGGGATTAATGCACTCTGTGTGTCTGTGTCTGTGCAGTCTAATTGTGCTTGTCCCCGCCTTTGCCCATCAGTGGATGATTGTTACTGGAGCGAAACCAGACAGGTAGCTGCAGAGTTGCTCCACACTTCCACAAAAGCACACAAACACACTCAGAAGGAACAAAGCCCACAGATGCTCTCAAAACAGAAAATGCTAGCAGCACGTGGATCCCACCTTGAACAAACTGTGACTATCTCCAGATGATGTTCCGGGCGAGAGGCGGGGTTCACCCTGGACAGGTCGCCAGTCTGTTGCAGGGCAACACAGAGAAACACAGGACAAACAACCATGCACACTCACTCACACCTAGGGACAATTTGGAGTGGCCAATTAACCTGACAGTCATGTTTTTGGACTGTGGAAGGAAACTGGAGTACCTGAAGAAAACCCACACATGCACAGGGAGAACATGCAAACACAACACAGAAAGACCAGGGCAGGGAATTGAACCCATGAACCTTCTTGCTGCAAGACATAATGTACCCAGCTACATTATATAATACTTATAAAAAATATATGTTTATGTTTTTTATACAATTAAAAAAACTGCTACAATGTTGTCACAGTACATTATGAGACAGACACTGTGAAAAAAACCAGGCTCCTGCTGCTAAATCCACAGTTACTGGTTAGAAACAACCAATCAGAGCCAGAAGGAGGGTCTTAGCGCTGTCATTTATCGTTGTGCAAATGAGTCACATCATTAAGACCCCGCCTCCTAGCTCTGATTGGTGGCTTCTGACCAGGAGCTGTGCATCAATTTTTGTTATCTATTTCGTTATGTTTCCCCATATCGTGACAGTTTTATGAAATGTGTGAAAACAGCTATTCAGACAAAAAAGAAACATAAACACTGAAGTAAATAGTAGACAAGAAGAACAGAAGTAAAGGCATAGTGCTTGGTATTGTTCGCCATTCTATGACTATGGCAGCATAACCAACATTGATAATTGGAGTCAGTTCTAACTATAAGCAATATCAAAAATGGACATTTTCAACAATAAACTTGTAGTTTATGGGTAAGAGGCACTTTAAGAAAAGATGGAGTGTGGTCATTAAGAGCTTTATACGTGAAAGAACAAATGGCTGCTGTCTTGAATTAAGACAGCAGCTGTAGAAACATGATCTTTTCATTTAGCGCTTATCAGGACGCGCTGCTGTGTTGGGGTTAAACCGAAGGCTTTTTACTGAATTGCTCTGTAGGGAGTTCTTCATTTACATGCTAGGTTCCATTTAATATGCAAATCATCTCCTTCAGCATCGTTTTCAGATCAGTGGCACACTTCACATGAAATGACTCGCAGACATGTGAGGAGTAAGAGAAGAAAAAAAATAATGGCTTAGTAAGGTCTTGGGCTCCAAACTTGCAACCAGAACTGCTTATATATGTACCTAGGTAAAAATTAAATCAATCTTTGCAATACAAGAAGAACAAAAGTGATCTTTTTGTGTCTTTGGTGTTCCAGTTATGCCATCTTTAAACTGATGAGGGAGACAACATTAAACCTCGCTAACAAAAACTGACTACAACATAAAAAAAATGTAAGATTTTCTTACTGATCGAAAACAGTATGCATTTATTGTAATTTCATAACTGATGACCAATGGGTTCACATGGCATTTTTGGCCATATTGATATTGTTAATGTCCTCAAAGGGCTGTTTGTTGCAGAATATAGTGATAACATTTTTATATTAACAAACTGTTACCATTTGGATAGTTAGCTCCCTTCACATGAGTTCTAACAATGAAATAATAATTCACTTTGATGTAATCTGGCATCATACAGATAAGAAAACTGTAAGAAGCTATGGCGGTCCAGATTTGGCTCCAGAGCCTTGAGTTTGAAACACGTTTTTTAACATCATTAGACTTTTGCTCTGTAGTCCAAGAATCCTCTTCTTCAAATACGCAGCACTGACAGCAACCCCAGTGAGCGGCGTCCCTTTCACAGATCCAAACACAGATGTCGCTTTGCTCTGTTCCTGTTTAAACACTGAGCGCTCCATGTGCCTGAAGCCGCAGCAACTCAACGGAAAGACATTACAGTTCGTTAGCATCCCGAAATAGCATTTTAAATCACCATTTGTTAGATATTCTAACAAACAATATGGCATGTCAAATGGCACATTGCACTGTTTGTTTTTAACTTTAATAAGGACTGAAACAGAAAATAATTAGCAATGTAACAAATAAAGTCATACTTATAACACCATTTGATCAGCTTTCATTGACTCATTTGGGATTATGGAGAGGACTGGTGTCCTTGTCAAAGTTTTCCTCTGGAGTCTCTTCTTATATACAATGAAAAAAATTATTTAACTGACACGGAATCGTACTTAACATCACTCTATGTGTTTTAAAACTGCACTAATTCTCCTTACTCCCACCTCACTTACGTATTTGATGTAAAGTAACTTTTAAAATGTTTAAAAGTCAAAGAGCTAATGTGGAATTTGAAACCTTATTTGTGAGTGGGTTGGTCTTGCACCTGTGTTGACCCCACCAAACACACTTGGCGTGAAACAGACACATCCTGGAACGGTCCTCCATAAAGCCACACTGTAAACAATGTGATCCTGCATCCAGATGTTTATGAGAAGTCAAACTCATCCATACCTTTCACTCACCGTGTTCTCTGCATTGTTTCAAGCTGTCTCTGAACGGGCCCGTTTTATTATCTGGGTCTGCTTATAGCCAAACTGAAACTGTCATTAAAAAAAAAGAAGAAACTTCCCTTAAATAGGCATCTTGTAAAATCCTATCAGGTTTGCTATGTCTTCCTTTTTTTGCATATCTTGACAACTTTAATATTATTATTTTATTTTTGCAGAAAACCTACTGCAAAAAAAAAAAAATCATTCAAATGTTGGATAGTTAATGCTTGCAACAAGTTATTTAACCCCAATAGATGCAATAAGTCGCCCCTCATTTCTTATGTCAAACGACACATGCAGGTGTTGTGGAAAAGTTATTTCTCTGTTTAGGAACCACGAAATCATGGGCATGCTGCAAGCCGAGGAAATATCTAAAAAGACTGCAGAAGTGACTTAAATTTGGTTACGAACTGTAACACACTTTATTCAAAACTGGAAGAAAAAATAGGAGGAACGTCGTCTTTGATGGGGTCTGAAAAAATCCCGACTGATACTAATTGACGATCACTTCAATTAAAAAAAAAAACCCGAAGTGCTGTGTTTAATGGTGAAAGTAAGAGCATTTTCACATGCACAGTGTGAAGGGAAAGATGTGTAGCCTTAATATTAGTGAGGCTAACTGGAAAAAAAAAGGATTTAATTTGCTAGGAAGCATAAAAGTTGGACTCGAGAATGATGTAAGAAGGTCATGCGGTCCAGATTTACCCTCTTCCAGAGTGATGGGTGCAGAACGAAGCCAGAAGAAGTGATGCATCCATCTACTGTAGCCGTCAGTGGGGCAGCACTGTGATTGCAGTTGGTCAGGTCCAGGTTCAGTAACGTTATGAGATCAGCTGAGTACTAGAATACTGAATGACCAAGTTAATGCATCATTATTATTATTATTATTATTATTATTATTATTATTATTATTATTATTATTATTATTATTATTATTATTATTATTATGGCATGGGCATATTCCAAGATCAGGCTCAAATCAGGAAAGAGTGGTTCATGGAGCATAAGACATCATTTTCACACGTGGATTAGTGTGTATTTTGTGTATGTAATGTTTAGACTACTGAGTAAAATAATGCAAAAGCAAGGGAAAAAAACATGTTGGTTTAAAAATACTGCACAGCCTGCAGGCACAGACAAACCGAGCCCCTTTGCTGTAATAAATTTAGTCTGAGGAACACGGGGTCCTGGAGGTTCACAGGAGGTTATTATCTCACTTCCTTCATTGCTCCCCCTACATTTCTGATATGAATTTGAGCTTTAAGGGCATTTACTCAACAATTCACTCAGTGAATTGGCAAGCATAGATTTCTGTTTTAATAAAAGAAAATTATGTTATTAAATGTATTGATGCTTGATGTGTCTGAAATGCAATCTGACTATAGATTGCAAAGAAAAACAAAGCAAAACAGCAAGAGCACAGAGATTAGTTTGTGTCTTGATTGTTACTTTGGTATAAAGTGACACTGCTTTTCTGGTGTAATTTGTCCCTGTGGCCCGAGGTGAGGAAGAATTTTCCTCCTCTCTCCTCTTAGTGTCTCCATCTGTCTTTCTCTGTCTTCCTCTCGCTCTCTCCTGAGAGCGTGAAGCTTTGTGACCTCCTGCCACTGAGAGACGGGGAATCCATGGATTTGGAGAAGAGTCTCCTACGCTCTCTCGGGGAGATAAACTTCTGCTGCATTCAGGTCTAAAATATGGCAATTTTCTCCACAAAAGCTTCTACAGTGGCCTCAGAAGCAACCTGCAAGCGTTACACAATCACTGGAGCGTCAACGCACATGAGCCCATGCAGATCTACACACCACACAACTTGTAGCATAGAAGCAACTGTCATGCAGAAGTGTGAATTTCTCTTGAACTTTTTGACATTTGTCAGTTTTATTGAACGTTAATTGGACTATATTTCATTATGCAACCTTACGCGTCAAATAACACTGGAGTGTATCGTTTTGACCTTTTATAAATATTCCAAAAAGTGTGGCTTGTAGCTATATTAATTATTGAAAAGTGGCAATGAAGACACAAGAAAGCCATGAAAAGTCACACTTACGGTTTGGCACAACATGTGTCAGAGATTGAGCAGACCAGCATGACAGCTAGACACTGGAAGTTGGCAAAAATAATTCTTAATTTAACAAAAATGTCAATAACAAAAAATCTTTCAAAATGACAAGTTGGACCCAAACTGACCTGACAAACAAGACATGGAGGGAAACTTAACTAGCATCTGAACCGACTGCTGCTGATACACAACTAAATGACCAACAAACTAACATTCATATTCTGGCCAGAATATTATTTATAAGTGTCCTGTAAATGAATCCAATGCTATTGGGTCACAATAAGTTGTCCAAAATATTAAAAAAACTAAAAACAAATAACAAATGTCCCTCCTTGCAATCAAATCTACTTATGATGTTGTGCCATTTAAGGAGAACTGGAGCAGATGGTTCTCTCTTCTTTGCGGCTCTTCAGCAGCAGCTCCAAGGTAACATTCAGCCTCTTGTCTGACGTGTGACAGCAGGAACAGATGTCACACCTTGTCGGGGTCACAGCGGGTGTTCTGGTCAGATGAGACCAAAGCATTTGGCAGGAAACTAAAGCTGTACAGGCCGCTGAAGACACCATGCCCGCAATCAAACAAAGTGGTCGCTGCTTCATACTGTGGGATGCTTTTTCCCCCCACACAGGACAGGAAAACTTGTCAGGGATTATTAGAAGATACATGAGTGGCTTCAAAAGATTTGAGACTGGGCTTCGCCTTCAATCTGGTCAACAGTCCTGAATGTGCATCCAGAGATTAACAGATTTATTGAAATCACTGCCTAGTCATTCTCCAGAATGGCCCAGTCAAAGTCTGAGTTTTAGTTTTGAGTCTTTCTGAAAGACTTGAGACATTGTGTACAGGTGCTTTGCATTGAGTCTGACTTAAGTAGTAAAGACACATCGCACTCCTCCTGCTGTAACTGCAAAATGTGATTTAACTAAGCACTGAGGAACAAATACCCCATTTTTCAGGTTCTTATTTGTAAATATTCTGGAATCCGTCTACGTTTTTTCCCCTTGCATTACTTTAAGCTGGTCTATCACATTAAGTTCCAATATACTGAGGTTTATGGTTGTAATTAAAAAAAAAAGGGAATAAGCTAAACGATGTGTATGCTTTTGCAATCAACATACCTTCTGGTCGACAAACAGAAAGATTGCAAAAATACTCAGAGGGATTTGCCAGGAAGCAGGTTTAAATTCAAATGCATCTCTGGCTCCTAAAGTGACTGCATGCTGCTGCTGCTCGTCGTTTTCACACACATATACAGCTTATATCCAGGAGATTAATCACACCCGTAAGCTGTTTCGGCCTGTCATCTCAGTACGTCGTAAGAAGAACGCCTTCTGGAGGTGACTTTATCATCAAATTCCTGCTAAACAAACTAAAGAACAGCCACGGAGCTGAAAGCTGTCATGAGCCTCCAATCGTACTCAAGTTCCTCAACAGAAAAGATGGGGGAATCATTTCTAACTTACTCCATCTCGGGTTTTTACTTTTTTGCACGACAGCAGGCAAAAATGAGTTCATGACTGTGTGACTTCTGCTATGAATTCTGACCAATGGCGAAACGCCAATATCTCATTTCTGGAGCAGTCAGGGGAGGTGATGGAGTGGCCGAGGAGAGGGCCACGGGGAGGGGAGGAGCATCAAGATGAAAAGATTTGCTGAGTATTTACCTTCACCTCAGAGCCGCCCTGCGCCCAGTTCAGGATGGATGATGAGCCTGATAGGACAGCAGCTCCTACTGACTCTCCAGTCTCCAGGTGGCTCAGCAGAGCCGCCATGGGGCGCAAACCGCTGCACTGAGGGATGATAGCAGAGGAGAGATAAATGCGTCAGGAGAGCATCTTTGTAATTGGATGCTTTTTTTTCACTCTCTTTTCTTTTTGCCCCCTCAGAGGAATATTCATCCTCCATATTGTCGCCAAATATTTTATTGTAGTTTGAGAATTATGTCCACTCAGGCCCTCTGAGGTTCAAAACAGAGCTGTGATTTGTGCACTTGTGGTCTGAGAGTCTTTTGGACGGTTGTCTAATTAATCATCATAGGTGATCACTCCTCAGGCGAGAAACTGCGCTTCCCAGTGTCCTCTGCTTGTTGTCTGGGTTCAAACGAGAATAAAAAGGTGCAAAAATGCACCAATGCGGAAGGTGGGGGGCGCTGGGGGTGCTTGAGCACCTGCCCCTTTTGCTCCTTGCCCCCAAGTGCCCTTTTGGTCAAATTTCTTTCTTTTTTTTCTTTTTGTATTATTTTCTAAGCCCTCTTCTGACACATGTACTAAAATTATTTGTTTTTTGTTGGGGGGGAGGGTTTGTACAACATAATAAGCAACCAGCTCTTTTTTATATAGATTACAGTCCACTAAAAGGTTACATTGTGCCCTTGTTTATATTTTCCATCCATCCATCCATTTTCTTGCACCCTTGTCCCTTAGTGGGGTCGGGAGTTGCTGGTGCCTATCTTGTTTATATTTTAATAGTGTAATTCTGTAAAGACATAATATGTCTGGTGGTCTAGCTCTGAATTACATATCTTGCTAAATTGCGGGTTTGAATATTGAAATACTTTCCTATAACAAAATAGACCTGCAGAAAGAAATTACTAATAAAATATCTTACATATGCATAGTTGTATGCTTTATAGAGAGATTTTCATTAGCTTTGATTGTATATCTCACAATTTTATTATTTATCATTATTTATTAAACTCTGAAAGCTGTGTGACTTTGTTCGTATTCTGTCCTAGAATGCGGTTAGATGTGCCCTTTTTTGTTGTTGAGCACCTGCCCCTTTAGTGGTCTCTGCACGGCCCTGCATAAATGTGTAATAAAAACCCTTATTATGAGCGAATGGATTAATAAGAAAAAAAAACATTTTAAAGCCGTTTGTAGAAACTGGATGAAAGTTCAAAGACGCTAACAGTGAAACTAAATCATTCTCTATGCTTCAGTCTTTGACCTGCTGATTAACCATTCATGAAGAACAATTGAACAAATTTCTGTGTAACTATCAATCTGAATTCAGCCAACAAAGTCTACCTCGGTTCCTTTCTTCTATTGTTTCATTGAGAGAGCACCTCCACAGGTGATATTTGTTTAAGACGGATTTATCTTTTGAATAATTTGTTCTCTCTTCACCGTCTTACTCGTTATGTGAAGTGACAAAATAAGGTGGGCTCCTTGTTCAGCTTTGTTTGTCGAAGCTCTGGCTGCTCTAACCTTTTTAATTCTTGATCTGACTCTAGATATCTGCTGGTTTAGGTGGAAAGCTATTTTCTCTTCAGCCATTTCCTGACTTCTGAAGATCACACATCTATCATGTTTTTAACAAATAAAATGATCTTCTTAACATTTTGAAAGATGACTAAAAGAAAAGAGCTGCTGCGTTTATATTTATAACCCAGAAAACCAGGAAGTAATGAATTACTGATGAAATGTTTGTACATAATCGGATCAGCTAAAGAGAAGTTTGACTGAAAGTGCTTGTTACATTTGCTCATATATATAGAGATGACATTTCTTTCTTTACTGCTGTAAAATGCTTTAAGTTATAGGTAGATTTTTTCCCCCCACATTTTTCAGAATGTGCTGCTGATGAATTTATTTTAAGGTTATTTACAATCTCTTTGCATGTGCTTAGCAGTAATCCTTTGTTTCTTCTTTCCCTCAGTTGCATAGCATTTAGGATTTTGCTGTATTTTAATCCTTAGTCGTTATTCAGATTTGTTGTCTTGATTTTGTTTTGGCTGTGTTATGTTCCTGGAGGGAGCATCACCTGAGATAATTCTGCCATCCTGCAACTGTTGCTATTATCTTTCTGCTCATACTGAGTGATCATGGTTCTGCTGGAGGTTTCTTGGTGTTAAAGATGAGTCTTTTCTCTCTACTGTCGCTACATGCATGTTCAGTATGAGGGACTGCTGCAAAGTCAACACAATGCAAGTGATACTAGTAGGAATGAATCCTCAAAGTCAATGACTTGAAACATCCATCCATCCATCCATCCATCCATTTTCTTCCGCTTATCCGGAGTCGGGTCGCGGGGGCAGCAGCTTCAGAAGNGAACCCCAAGGCGTTCCCAGGCCAGCCGAGAGACATAGTCCCTCCAGCGTGTCCTGGGTCTTCCTCGGGGCCTCCTCTCGGTACAGTAGATTGACTTGAAACAATCTACTGTATTTCTGTAAATAGAAACTTTTTCAACTAATGTTAATAATTAACTGAGCTTGACTTTACTGTTTGATAACAAGGATCAATTAGAATGCATGCATGATTCAATTGATTTTCTTTTTTTTCTATTTGTAAAGTGCCTCGAGATGATTTGTTGTGATTTGGTGCTCTATAGATAAACTGAATTGAATTGAAGTGTGTGGATTCTAAATTGTCCAAATTGTAGATTAAACCTTTCAGTTGACAAATTTATTTTGTGTACTTTTCATACTTTGTTTCATAAAATAGTATAAAAACAAAGTAGGGACAGAGGTGTTCAGTATCTGGAAATCCACTTTAAATGATAATCTGAAAATGTAACTGTTTAAAATGAGGATAGCTACTTTTATCAGTTGCAAACAGATGGGGAGTAGTTTCATTTGAACCTCCATTTTTAATAAAAGCTCAGAGTTCAGGAAACCATCTCATTTTGTTTGAAGTTTTATTGTGAGGAATTTGCACATTTCTTTTGAGTTTTTTACATTAGCAAAACAAAAATATTTTGAAGACCAACTAAAATCCAGAGGCCTGTCCATTTGCAGATTACCTCAAATGATAGATTCAGTCAAACCAAATGTCACAAGATAAAGAGCTCTGTTATATTCACCCTAACGCTTGGTTTTATTTATTTAGTGTAGATATTAATATTATATAATGTAATTTTAACTTTATTACTCTATGTCACAGGCAATACCACATGTTCTTTGAGTGTTAAAATGAATCCTCTGTAATCTGAATCACAGCTAATGAAATCTGAGCTGTTAAAGTCAGCATCAGCCATAATTGACCACCATGTTCCAATAATTCATCCTCTTATGAAATGCATCAGTCATATAGGCAGCTGCGATCGGCAGATAGGAAATGCTCTTCCAGGCCATTTCCTGAACTGCAGATTTTTACTCAGATTTTCTTTCTCCATATGAGAGAAATAACTGAGAGAAAGCAGGAGGGAATTACAAAAGAAAGTTATGTTCACAGTGGCAAGCAACTCGGCTCATAAATACAGCTAAATTTCCTCTCTGTTCTTTATGTACCTGCAACATAGTTTCCCTTTTATGGGTTCACTGCAGTTTTTTGGCCGACATTCATCTTCTGAGTCTGAGTCACTTTTCCCCCTTTTCGTCCCTGTTTGGTTGGTATCAATTTTTTTCTACTTTTTCCTCACTTATCCTTCTTTGCTTTCTTTTTTTCACTTCAGTTCCTTTGTGTGTGTTTTTTTTATTTCTCCTTGTATGTGACATTTTTTTCAACTATCTGTCACCTCCTGTTTGTTTCAGTCTGCCTTCATTTTAGTTCTTGTCACGTTTCACGTGTCTCTTCGGCTCAGGCACACATACATGTATACTTCTGGTGGGATCAGAGGCTATGTTCTATATGGAGTGCTAGTTCTGTCATTTCCCATCTGTTTGTTTGACTGGTCTGATATCCTCTGTTCCACCCTTTAGCTGCTCAACATCTCCCTCTTTCCCCACTCCTTCTTCAGTAATTTGCTTCTTCTCCCCCTTATAGATCTCAGGCTTTTGGGATAATGTTTTGCTCCGTTATGTGGCTACTGACCCGAGGACCTGCCCACACTCCACTCGCCCCGAGCAGACCCACCTTTTACTTTACAGAACTTCTTCACTGATACCGAACGCAAACTCCACCGAATCAGCCACATTTGAAATTCAGATCAAGCGAGGCTAAAAAGATCAATGAGTCTCAGCATTTTTGCTTTAGACTCTATAGGAATAAACAGCGTTTAAGCAAAGACACTGTAGTTCTAAAGATTGATTACATGTTACAATCCCTCCTGCTTGTGCAAAGTGAGCTTTATTTCTATAATTGTCCTGCAATGATAAGATGAGATATTTTAAAGTTAGCTGAGGAAATGTGGTGCGTCAGAGAAAGAAATTTTATGTTCGTTAAGTAATTAAGTAAGTCTTTGCTGAGAGATTCAGATTTCGTTCACTTAATTGTAGAAATATTGAAATCTTTTTTTAACACATTTCTGTCTGAATTGTGTGATTCTTAATGTTTCAGATTAGTTACACAACAGAAAGTATGTTTCTTTCTTCTTTCTTTCTTTCTTTTTATTTGTTTTTTTAGCAGGTTTTATGGGGTGGAGTGTGTGTGTGTGTGTCTGTATATGTGTGTCTGTTTGAAGGGTGTGTGGGATGCCAGATGGATAGGCTTGCCCAGGGCGCCAGTAACACTAGAATCGCTGCTGTTTCCACGAACATCCTTCACAGACTTCTGTCACAAAGTTTATTACTTGTTTCCACAACTTCGAAAGATCCCAAGAGGTTTATGATTGAAAGCACTTTAATGGCCTTCCAAACTGATGATTTACGGTCATCACTTTGCAGTGCTTTCAATTATAGCATCTTCCAGGGTATCCAACGGCTCTGTTGTCTCAGCCGTTGTGAAACAGCAAGCCCTTATTTATACATTATATTGTGGGAAATAATAAGCGCCTCTCCTTTTAGCTCTCCCTCACACACACACACGCACACAAAAAAAATTGTCTAAGCTTTTGCTGCTTTGTGAGATAATCAAGTGACTAATTGTCCAGCATCTGAGTTCTGCCATCGGAGGCATTTTAAGCACTGGCAGAAGAAAGTTGTGATTTGCCAGATGAAGAAGACGTGTTGAAGAGATTGAATGCGATTACAGAGAATGAGAGAGAGGAGACATCTGCTTTGTTTGTTTAAGATTCACTCCTACTGAATCAGTCTTGGCGATAATTGGAGTTTATTGACATAAAAGACAAAAGAGCCCTCGTGGCCATATAGATATTAGTCATCGTGTTGTGTTTTGTGTGGCTGCCTGTTTTCTCTCTCAATCCGTCTCTCTGTCTGTGTTTATGTTACTGTAAAGCAGTGTGTGATTCAAGATTGAGGTTTATAAAGGCCAGATGACTCCCATGCATGTGTTTTCATGTGGACACTTAGGGCCGTGCACAGCAGAGTGCTTGTAATCAGTCTCTTGTATCACTAAAAGGTCTGTTTGTGGAGCCACTATTATCTGAGGCCAATTGTAGCGTCTTGGCATGGAAACACAGAGGATTTTATGGTTTTGAAATATTGAATATATTAGTGATTTGGGGACTTTTGGCAGAACTGTATTATGAGCCCATCTGCCACCGAGGCAGCGTAAAGCAGAGACGGATAGACCCTATAGACACTATATTTGGGCGGCTGTTGGCATCGTGGCGGTGCGTCGGCTGACTCCTCTGCTCTGTGGGGTTTCATGCTGAGGAAAGCAAGAAAATAATTTAATGAAGCAAAAAATAAACAAAACTCAGCAGACTAAAGCAATTTACCTCAGAGGAGTAAGCCGTAACGGCTGAGGAAAGCACCGCTGCGAGTGGAGATTACCTCCTCTTTTGTTGCTACTATTAACGGTGCCCTCACTTTACTGATAATTCTAGGTGACTGAAATGTAATGATGCAAAACAGCAGAGCTGCTTAAGGTGATTTTTCCTGTATTTTTGTCCTGCCACTCATGGAAAACAACAACAACAACAACAACAACAACTGACTAATAACAAATTAGAATAGCCAAATTGTCCAGCAAGCTGATAGAGATA
Organism: Micropoecilia bifurca; assembly: GCA_903067075.1. NCBI lineage: Eukaryota > Metazoa > Chordata > Actinopteri > Cyprinodontiformes > Poeciliidae > Micropoecilia > Micropoecilia bifurca. The sequence goes on from CAEGAF010117217.1 coordinate 50,075, forward strand.
GAGTGGTGTCTTTGTATAGGCTACAAACATAATGAATGCCGACCATTGGGGTCTGTCACTTGCTTTCTGTATGTCACATCACTGGGAGCACAAAGATGATTTTAAACATTTTAGCTTCTACAAAGCTGAATAATTGAAGTAAACAAACATTCTTTTTTTTATTTATTAACTCTTACTTTCAGTCGTTCTTAATGAATTCTTATTGAGTGAGTTGTTTTATCCTTTTATGGGATTAAAGGGATTAAGAAACAATAAATAATGAATAAAAGTCAAGAAGGAAGACAAGAGACAAAGGGAGTTTTCCAACAAAGTGATTTCTGTGCTGTTATTTGAGGTAAGTCCTCACTGAGGTAAGTGTTTGTACTGCAGCCTTAAGCACAAAATCCAGCCCTGATAAACTACACAAACTATGAGTATGGGCATGGATGGGTTCTATGTCCCCTTCATTACCTCCATTATCATTTCATGTTAGAGTAATTCTCTTGGCAGTGGAATATAATGACTCATGAGAAAAAACTATGGCTTTTGATACTGATGTGTGTCTTTATGTTGTGAAGAACATAAGGTAGCTGTTGAAGTTGTAACTGCACAGTAAAAAGTGCTGGGTTAAAAATAACCCAATTCGTAACCCAGCGCTGGGTCATATATGGACCGACCCAACGCTGGGTTGTTTTAACTCAGCTGAGTTGGGTTGATGGTTTGACCCAGCACATTGGGTCATGGCAACTAACCAAATGTTGGGTTAAATTGACACAAAATTGGGTTGAAACTCATAAATGGTAAAAGGATTGAACTTTTATAGCACTTTATCCAATCATTTTGACCACTCAAAGTGCTTTACACTGAAGTCACATTCACCCATTCCCACTCATTTGTACACTCATACACAGCTCAGTAGGCAATTTGGGGTTGAGGGGCACATCAACATGTGGAGGGAGGAAGCTGGAATTGAACCTACAACCTTCTGATTGCAAGGCCACTGCTCTACCCGCAGAGCCACAGTCGCCACATAGCCCAACACACGGATTGTTATACCACTATAGTTGGGTAAAAATATGCATTTACATACCATCATAAATATTTTAGATAACCATAAAAATAAATATCAAACGTGTTCGAAATACATTCTATTCATTTATAAAATCCTATTCACGTTGAAACTTTATCTTTTTACTTATCATGTCTTATTTCAAAGTAGAGGAAGAAGCCCGATATGCAAGTTCAATCTTGTTGAAAATGGAGGCTTGTGAAGAGGGATGTGGCTTCTTCCAAGTTTCGTCTTTAACCCAACCAATTGGTTAAATCTACCCAACACCTGACCCAACAGAAGAGATCAAGCGGTAGACTAATGGTAAATTTCTGACCCAACTCTCGAGTTATGAATTTTGACCCAGTATTTGGTCAAACTAACCCAACAGCTTCAACCCAGAAATTGGGTTATGAAAATAGCCCAGCATTTTTACTGTGTGCTCTTTTTTATTGCCGAGTGCTTTACGCGGACATGCCGTGCGGGTTAAACTGTAAATAACGTAAAAAGAAAAAACAAACAAAACATCAATACTTAATAATGTGATATTCAAAAGGACACAAACTTAAACATAGCTTTACAGTATTAATATATATATAGAACATTAATATATAACTCACCACATTGGGCAACACTCATGAACATTGGTAAGATGTGAATTTATCGCAGGTTCGGTTTGTTAGTGTGGTTGCTAGGCAACCTAAGTACGCTACTGATCTGCCGTTCGATTTCTTCTTCTACACATTAATCCATGTACCAATACAAAGCAACTATTGAGCCCCCTAGTGGAACGGGAGGAGTGAATCCAACAGTGTGTTTGTGAGTAAAATAACAAACAGCACCTTAAATCATTTAAAAACGTTTCAAAATCCTGCATAACTCAACTGTAAATCAAATCAATTAAAAGGGAGAAAATGGAAAAAGTGCAGTAATATATTTGCCATACAAAAAGACCAAAACAGTAAAAGGACAAAATGAAAAACAGTTAACATTGTACTTAAAAACTCAGGTTTTATTGCTTTTTTCTTGACCGTAAGCAATTCTGTAAGGAAATCTCGGATTCATTGTCCAGGACGTTCGTTTTCTCTACATTTTCAGGAGAAAAAAGTTTTTCAAAGACAATAACTATGCTTTTGCAACATAAAACGTACAGGTTATTTCATCTTTTTATTGCTATCAGATACTGTAGACTCGGTGCAGTACCATTTTGTTAGGTCAAAAGCAAATCAATAAACACACTTCAGTTCATCCAAAATGCAGCTACCAGGGTACTTTCAGGTATGCCAAAAATAAATCTATTTGGCTTTCCTTAAGTAGTTGATCTTAGATTTTTTTCCCAGTTTACTTATAATGTCTGTAGTAGCCTGTAGTACCTCTTTACAAGCAATGTCTAATTATCCCATAAGATTCACTTGAACACTTAGGTTGCAAAGTGTTCAAGTGAAAAACAGAGCATCTTTTCCATGGGTTTCTGGGATCAGCTCCTCATGATCCCAGAGTGTTTCTGTCTTTGTTTTTAAATATATAGTAAAAAAAATGTACTGAGTAATGAGGCTTACATCCATTGTCTGATTAATGCTTGCTTTGTGTAGTAATAAATCACATTTAGTTTATTAATATTAATATGCAAATCCTTTTAGCTTTACAGACAAAAACTCTGATAACTGAATTTAATTGTGTGAAATTGAGCTGAGTTGACTTGAAATATTTTGACGCACATATATCTGTTAAATGGGGTCGTGTAAAAAGCCGAGTCCAGCGTCCAAGCTAGGAGTTCAACTGTTCTGAGATGCTCTGCTTTATCTGTTGAAACCGACATGGCATTGTGTTTGATAGGACACCAAATGTCTTCAAAAGGGTTATTTCAGTTTAGTAGTATAAAGAAATGTTCTTCCATCATATTGTCAAAGTGTTTAGAGAATTGATGCAGTGGCAGACAGTGGTGGAAGCTTGCAGCTCACCTTTTATTTTTTATTATTTCAGGACAGTGTTCAGTAAAAATTTTTTAAAAAACACTGAAGAGTTGTTTTTTTCAGCCAAAATTGAAAAATGAATTATAACAATGGTGAACATTCGTACAATAGAAATCTCTTCTTTTGGCTGGGATGAAATCCTTGCACAGGGTGAAGCAGTCTTTGTCAACATCGCCTCTTGTGTCATCGTGAGGCATCTCAGTGGGCACGTCTGAAGTTTTGCCAATTTATTTCCATATCTATAAGGCAGAGATCTCTCCAGACAGCTTCAGTAATGGTGATTGTGGTGGAAGGAATTCACCATACAGCAAATTTGACCTTGGTTTAGTGGAGGTCGATATTATCCCGCCCGATGAATGCTTCTGCTAATTAAACCTCCTTCTTGTTCTGCCATGAGCTCTCTGTAATTTTTAAAAAGGCTTCAAGAAAATAGATATAATGAGATATAATATGATTAATGCCGTGGAAATTAAAACTCACACTCTCCTTTAGTCTGGACAACAATTTCCACCAAGAATATTTTGTCTATGTCTGCTTTTCTGAACTTACTCTTGTCTAAAAATTTGCTAAATGTGATTTAATAACCTAATAAACATTTATTGTTTTAGAAAATATTTGTTGCGAATACGTCTACTTCTCCTTATGCAAAAGAAATCCCTCACTTTACACTATGTGGCAAAACGTGCAATTTGTTTGGCTTAATGTGAAATCCTAATCTTCTTTGGAAAAATTGAGAAGTGAGAGCATACTGTTTCAAACAAAGGTAATCCTCTTAAAATAAAGCGAGTCAAAGAAAATGAGAAAAACCGCAATGAAGAATATTAAAGAATAATAAAGAGATGCCGCATTAAACTGTAATCTCCTTATAAATCACAATAACTAAGGTTTCAACAACGCTTCGGGCTGTTTTCAGATTTCCCAGGCGACACACATTCTCAGAAACACTGGATAGCTGTAATCCTCTTGCTGGGTCTGCTGTAAAGCAGGTGCAAAACAGCAGGACCTTGCAAAGTAGGACACATTATTTGTTGATATTTTTTTTTGTAAATCATTTTTGCTTGTGTCTATAAGTCATTAATGTTCCTTGCTGATTGAGACGTGTTTTGTGTATTTGCACCTCTGTTCTTGTGTTCTAGGCCTGCCGGTTTAATTCAGTTGAAATAGAGCAGATGCAGATGAATATGAAACAGGGCAGGCCCTTGTATGCACACTCCACTTTTTGCACCTTCACTTAAGTATCAGATGATAGCAAATGAATTTCACAGAGAAAGCAAACAAATCAGTGGGTTCAAGTTCTCACATCAGTTAGGACATTGGTCAAAACTTAACTTAGCAAAAGTTTGATCATTGACGTAACAATTAAGTTTCCTCGAAGAACTTTTTTGACTAAACGATTAAAGATTAGAACATTCTTTATTCTGCCTAATCTTTCCGACCACAGCTCTCCACCATTCTGTTGTGATCTGTGTTTCTCTGTGTAGTTATTTTGAGATTTTCTGTGTATAGTCCTGGTTCCCTGTGAGTCTCTGTCCTGTCCTCCCTGTTGTTTGCTCCTAGGTGTGTCTAGTTATCTGATTACCCTCCCTGTGAATTTAAACACACCTGTTGTCTTTGTCTTTTGTCTGTCCTCATCTATTGTCAGCTGTTACATCGATGCTCTCCAGTGGAACTGCTAAGTCCGGGTTTGCGTTAGCTCTTGTTTTCAGTCCTCTATCAGTTACTACCGGTAATTAGCTGTGTGCTATTCGCTCTGCTGTAATGCCTGCTTTGGACTGTTTGAGCTTCTCCATTGTTTGCATTTTTTGATCAGGTTTCTAGTTTATTGGTGCTTAACCATAGTAATTAATTACTTCTGTTTCTGTCAATCATGTCTTCATTTCAATCACTCTTCCTTAACTGCTCATCTACTTACGTTTAGATTTTACTGTGTTGGTTCATTCTTTGCGTTCAGCCTGGTTCTGATAATATTCATAAATATCAGTTTGCACAAAGCATTAGATTGGCCCCTGGGTAACAATAATGTTGAAATCAAATCGAAGGTTTTATGTGACAACTGATGAGTTGGACTCTTCCCTGGTATTCTCCACCCGTGGTGTTCCCCAGGTGTCCATGCTTGGACCTTTCTCCTTGGATTCATTTCCCTTGGGCCACCTCCTTCAAAGATTTAGTTCATCATACAAAGGTCACAACAGCAATGCTTTTCAGTTATTAAATCAGTTATTAAACAAGACGGCTCTTAATCCTCCACCAAAATTAGGAACAGATGTTCTAGTTTGTTTTTTTTCACCAAAGAACCTTCCCAGTAATTTTGTCTGATCCATTAGAGTCCTGTGTATAATATAAAATACAAGACCATTTAGATCTGTTGTTTATTGTAGCTATTTTCCACTGAGTGATAAAATAAGTACCCTCCTGCCTTATGGAAACAGTAATTCTTACTTTTATTTCATTACTATAACATTGCTGCAACTCTTTCTATTCCTACTTAAATAATGAGTCAGCTTCCTGCTTGCAGATGCTCTGAAAGTCATCTGCAGAACTGCTCATCAACACTCCATCCATGCTCACATGATTACAGGTCTCATGTCCCTTCTCTGTCTATCAGTCACATTCAGAATTCAGTACATACTCACTCCTCCACAAAACAATCCATCACTTGGCTCAGGCTTACATCAGCAACCTGGTAACACCATGAACTCCCATTAGACCTATAAAGTCTTCCGATCAAGATCTTTTGATTGTTCCTCAGTATAGACTGAAAAAGTAGTCTGTGCTTTGTCAGTGGGGTCTTTGTGCTGTGGAACAATATTTCTCTGAGAAATCCGGAAAACTCCCTTTTACACATTTTTGGACACACCTGGAGATTCATCTCTTGTGTGTTTTTGTTTGACTCATGTCTGATTCTGCTTTGCTTCATATTTGTATTAATTTATTGTCCTGTAGTTTAATGTGTTTGTCTTACAATCTCAAGCACGTTGAAGGTTATGCTCTGAAGAAACGCACAACAAACGACGGTAGGTCCATTCTGAAGGTTAACCATCCATTTTGAGATAATACATTCGCCCTCCAGCCCTCCCGACCCCACTAAGGGACAAGGGTGTAAGAAAATGGATGGATGGATGGATGGACATGCGCCCTCCGATCTCACACCTTTCCACTGCTCTCTCATCACCCCTGTGTGAGACATTCCCCATGCCGGCCCAGAAATGAACCAGAGTTGGGAATGGACTTCCTCTCACCCCTCTGAAAACGAACCTTTATGATCCGAAAAAAAGATAGACAGGGAAAACAGATGGAATAGATAGAGACGTGGTGTCCTGGGATGTGCGTGCCTCCTTATCTGCAACTCTCTCTCTCTCTCCTTCCCTCTCTCTATTCCTTCTCTCTCCCCCTCTCTGTGTCACTAACATGCAGCCCAGGGAGAGGATGGAAAGCTGCTCATGACCTGGCGCGCTGGTGTGTTTCGCTCTCCATTAATCCTCGCCTTTCACCTCGTTTTAGTGACACGGAATCGATGAACTCGTAAGGGGAGGCCGTCGGAAGAGTATCAAATCAACACGCATCGATTCTTCACCGGATTAAAAGGGCACCCAGAAGGGCGGGCTGCGGAGATCGCACGCCGAGTCCTGTGCGCGCATGCAGGCAGTCCGCGACGCGCAAAGCCTGGCTGCATGTGTGCGCAACGGCGGCGCTCGTCGCTCAACTTCAAATTCCCAATTCATCTGGATATTGTTCTCGTATAGAAATAGTGCGGGCTTGTGAAACGGGACGATCGCTAGTGAGGCAATGTTTTGGTCGGGTACCGTCTCCACACGTGGATTTGTTTGCATCCTCTTAATGTGACGGAAGACGGCGTTACCCCCCCAGCCACCAGGACCCACTCAGCGCGCGTGGACGCCGATCAGAAGCTGTCGACCGAGCGACGTAGCGGCCGACTCGTCCTTGGCGGCGCTGGATCAGAGTCGGGGACGCTGAGGAATGCGGAGCCGAGATTTTGACTTCTTCAGATCACCTGCGGAACTCTTCGCAGCTCACACCAAAGTAAATTATTATTATTATTATTTTCCTTCTGGGGAATAATCAGTGTTATAGCCACTATTTCCTACTTTAGAACCTACTTGACTACTTTATGGTTTATTTCGCTAATAGCAACATTATATTTCTGAATATAAATGTTTTTGACGGGATATTTAAAAAAAAATAACATTCCTACTCTGAAATTGCTTCTTCTTGTACATCTGCGTGTAATCAAACTCTAGATGCCCTGTGTGAACAACTGAGCTGTCAGTCAGCTGTATAATTTGTTTGTTTGTTTGCTTGTTCTCCTGCAGCCGACCTTCGGTGAACCCACAGGGCGTCATGTTGAGGCAGATCCTCCTGAACTCCACCGACTCCCCGGACTTCGACCTGGTGCTCATGGCCCAGTCCACGACTCACGCCCCTTCCTCCCTCAACGCCTCCAACGGCGGCCCGGTGAGCGTGGCCGCCCTTCTGAGACCCACCGCGGGCAGGGGCGGCGGCGGAGGGGGCCTCCGGGGGGGCGAGCTGCACAAACCGGACCTGATCACCTACATCGTCATGTGCCTGCTGCTTTTCCTGCTGGTCCTGCTGATTGTGTTCTTCATCAACTGCCAGCTGCGGAACTCCTTCTTCGCCTCCATGCCATATGACAGGTCGCTGAGAGAGGCCCGGACCTCCTACAAATAACTCCCACCCCTCCAAAAAGGGACAAAGCTCATGGCGTTCATGTTGTTTAGTAAACTTCTGGTGCGCATTTGCTGGATCTCTTACCTGGAATGTTATCAGTTGCGATAGATGCTGCCCAGCAGGCCTGAAACCGACATATAAAGACACTTCAGTGATGTGACAGGTGGAAAGATAAAAAAGGGGGACCTCAGAAATGATTCATTAATCACAGGCCTGCGCTTTTTGCTAATCTAAATAATGAAACGTGAAACAATCCTCTGCCGTGATTCACCGGCAGCTCTCCACAAAACGGAAGCCAATTTTTTCCAGGATCCTCATTCCAGTTAGTCGTTCCAGCATTAACTCATCCAACTGCTTACAGATCTGACATGGCGCCTGCACTTTGCATCACAGAACTGAGCCCTGAGGCCTGTTTTCCTTCATAAAAACATGGCTCCCAATGTGTCAACATATAGGAACTACTGTTCTAGTCTGTACAAAAGTATTTTGTAATACTGTAACTGGACTGTCTTGTCTTGTAAGACAATTATACAATTTGAGAAGTTTTTTTTCCCAACTGTAAAATAAATCAAATGACAGATTATAGTGGCTATATATTGTTGTATAAAGATACTGAAATGTCTTCTGTGGTTTTTTTTTGGTTGTGCAACTGTGACCAAATAATACAGGAGAAGATGTTGCAAACTGCTGATGTGAAAGGCCAACTGTTTATCATTTATTACACCGACAGAGGCATTTTACACACAGTGCCGCAGTTCTGCAAGCCTTATCACTTTCATAATTAACTTCTCATAGACAATTTTTAGCTTCATAACCGTCGTAGGGGATGAAGACTTGTGGCAGAGTCCTGTGCGATAAAGCAGACCAAAGTGTTGTCTTTTTCAGTGCCGCCGGTGATTTCCAAATCCTCTCCAATCTTGTTATTGGGAAACATCGCTCACATACCACGACAGAAAAAATAAGCTTGTCTTTGTGATCCTGTCTCTCTTACTGTGTGAGTGATAGAGAGATTATGCGCGCTTACAAGTTTGTGTACGTCTGAGTCAAAGTTATGCAATGAATCATACCTTGTTATATCCATAAAACATACAGCAAAAATAATACCAAACACTTGTTCTGTCAAAGTTTCATCTGTATGTTTTTAATAGATATAAAAGTCAACACATATAATTTATTTGCTTATTTTGTACCCAAGTTGAATTGCAACTTCTTTGAAAATGTCTATTTAAAAAATGTACTTGCAGTTGTATGCTTTCTAAAGTCAGAATCGAGATTCAGTCCTCCAATTTAGTATGTAACACCAGCATGAATCCATTCCCTTCTCACCTTGAAATAACTGCCGTTTACATTTTGACCACACGGTGGAGCCCCAGGTCCTATTATTTGTATGCACAGCGTGGTGGCAGAGCAAAATGCTGAAGGGCTGCAACCACTGCAGGAAGGGAGGAGGACTCACACGTTGCTTCATTAAAAAAAAAAAGAGTTCAAGCGTTGAAACATACATGCTTAACTGAAAGGTGGGCCATTTCACAGGGCGATGCAATATGCCTTTGGTAATTTAACACATACATACTTAAGAGCACGATGGTTGATTATTCCTTTTTTAAGATTTGCAAAATAAACTAAGTTGCCTTTGTATTATCAAGGAGGTTGGGAACCTAGGAGAATTAAGAGTTGTGTTTTCTTTTTTTTGTTGCTGCTAAACTTGGAGTATTTAGCCTGTAGCTCCTTCCATCCTCCTGAGATCAGAGTTCTTCCACGTCCTTGCTGTTTCACCGACATGGCTTGCAGCTTTAAACAAGCTAATGGCTTTCTTTCAACATGGCACTTTCTTTTTGCTACTCCTCCTTAAAGACCAGATTTGTGTGGTGCACAAATATTAGTTCTTCAGTCTATTCTCCCACCACATCTGTGGATCTACGGGTCCTTGAGATTTACAGTGGACCTCTTTTCTTCTTTGTTGATTGATGCTCTTCTTGCCAGGCCTGTCACATTAAGTGGATGCCTGGTTTCAGGATGCTTGCAGCTCTCCCATGCTCTTTACATTTTCAGATTTTTGAGTGCCGTATAGGGATGTTTAAAGCTTGGGATACAGTTGTAGAAACTATGCTTTAAATTTCTCTAGGTGTTTACATATCAACTGTAACCATGGAGGAAGCACAGACAAAAATAAACCTGTCTGATGTTCCTTGGCTTTCAAGATGCAGTTCATTCAATGTCTCTCTCAAAAAAAACTCTTCACAGGAGTTATTTCAATTCAATTCAGCTTATATATTTTCTATTCACAGTCTCCAGACAATAATAATAATAATAGATTTAATTCAATCACACATACATTCCAATTAATCCTAGTTATCAAACAGTACAATATGCTCAATTAATTATTCAAAGTAGTCTAAAAAGCTTATATCTAAGGAAGCCTAGCAGACAATCCTGGGATTAAACTACAAACAAGTGGGCTCTTTTTAGTAATTAGTTCAATTCTCAACTTCAATGCAATGGAAGTTATTTCAAGGTATCTGATTAAAAGGGGATGAATAAAATTTAAATAATTTTATTGTTTAATTTTTCAATTTGCATTCTTTTTCGTCCATTTCACAAAAGTGAAATTGTTTAAGCTGGCATGTTTCATAAAACCCTAACAATGTAACATTTTTGCTTCCAATGTGATAGAATGAAAGTAAAAAAACAAACAAAAAACAAACCTTTAGCCGGGCGCTGCACCTTACTCATTTAACGTTTGAGCTGATTCTTTTTTAATTGTTCTAGACGCTAATTGACTTCTTTGATATTTTCAAATCTAGATTATGACACAAAGTGGAAGAGAATCCCCCATTTTGTTCCCCTTGTTGTTGTTTTGGAGACGCTGCTTAAGCTTGATAAGATGTGATGATCAGTGTTCCTTTGCCCTGTCAGTTAAATCGGCTCAGGTGAAGCTGCAGGGCGCATGCTCCGCCCACTCACCAGGACTGTCAAAGAACAGGAAGAAGTAGGCTGCCGTTGAAATTACTCGCTCCTCTGTTGTCACACAGGGGGTTAAAAAGTTACCTAAACTTTGTTGGGCAGCCATGGAAACAAATATCAGACACACCGTCGACTCTGGTCATCTTTAACTGCGACTCCGCGGTTGTTGTTGTTGCCGAAACAACGGGTGGAAGTGGATGCGCAAGGCTTTTTTGTTCCGCTTTAACTAACTAATTACTGGAGCCCACGGGCTAGCCCGGGCTAAAGCTAACGTTAGCTCTTTTTGTACCGCATATTTGAGGGGTTTTATCTTGTTTCTTAACTCGGTGGCTGGTGTAACCTATAGGAAGTAACAGCATTACGGGCTCATTGGTATTCCACAGGCGCACCAAGTTGTTTTCGTGCTTCTTGACTCGAGTACTTCGGCTTGTGCTTTGAATTTCCCTCCTTTGGTCAGACACACGGGCGGCTTTGCGAGGGGGTCGCTTGGCTGTGTACCAAATTACTAGCGGACGTGTGCTAATTGTGGCTAACTAGCTGAGATACTAGCACCAGACCTTTGGGAATACACTTTCCCACCCAAGCTAGACAACATTGCAGGCGAGAACCGCCGCTACATGTGTCAATCTGTACGTCAAATTCAAGGAAACGGATTAATTCACCAACATGGATCAAAACACGGGGAGTTCAGCTTCATTTGCTGCACCCAAGAAAGAGAAGGATAGGAAATCGAAGAAGAAGGACAAGGACGAGGATGGAGATGGGAAAAAGAAATTCGTGAGTATCTCATTTGACTGAACTCAACGCGTTTTTATCTTTCGTAGCCATCTGTAGAGTTGGGCCCAGGTATTGCACCAAACTCTACACACACTGCTGGTCAGGGTTTCTTCTCAGGTTTCACACAGACACCCTACCTGTAATTACGGTAACCTCTTCAGACTATTCACCGGCTGTTAGGAGCTTCACATATTGCCCTGTGTACACATGGTTGAGGTCATAGTTCTGGCTACATGTGAGGAAGTTGTTGACTCTACGCTTTTTTTTTTTTTTTAAAGTTAAACTCATTTCTGCATCTGATTCTTATACATTCCTGACTGATTGCAACATGCCAACACAGGACTTCAACATTTGTCTGAGCACAGCACACGCCCCTTTATGGTTATATTGCTATCTACAGAGGCAGTGTCCCGTATGTCTCGAAATAAAAGAATGTTTTTAAATGAATTAACTTAACTTTCAGTTTCTAGGTGTGGCTACAATTTTAAGCAGGTTACTTGGTATGGATTTTTCCCTGGCTCCAGTCAGCACAGAGTCGTATGACTCTGTGCTGACTGGATGGCAGCACTGAAAGTAAGAGTCAACATGGTGATAAAGTTTGTCATCAGCCTGGGCAAACTCTTGTGCAACTTTATCCTCTGGTCACCTCTAGCAGCAGGTGAAAGCTGATATTGATCACAAACCGTAACCATAGAGTATTCGCCAGTATTCGCCGACCAACTCAACTTTTCTATGTCTGCACTGAATGCACACATTTAAAAAAAAAAAATGTAACTTGTCTTTTATCATCAGGGCTTCAACAGCCTAAATACCAGGCAGCTGGTGCAGATAAAATTCTTGAGGTTTATCATGATTGGTTTGCATGACCAGAGTTGGTATGTTAGCTCAGTTTTTCACAATTTCATAATGCTGGATGAATGGTCAGCTTTTGTATGTGTTAAACTGTTCAAATTGTGAGATAAATATATTTTGTAGGCAAGTAGAGTTTTAAATCGGCATACAGACATTTAATGTATCTAAATAATAATATACAAATTTATTATGTATTGTATACCTTTGTCATTTAGATGTAGTGTAAGTAAATATTTAATATACAAAGTAGTTATGTATTTATTTAGTTAAAATAACACCTCCATGGGAGGCTGCATGTGGGTGTGGTTTATTTAAAAAGGAGAAATATCCCTAATACTGGTTGCTGTCATTTAGTAACTTTATACGACATTTCAAATAATAAACTTGTTAGTAAATTGAATACCTAGCAAATAATGTATTACTAAAACTAAAGAGGCTTAATATGCTTTTATGATTTAGTGATGACCTGCATCCATTTCTTGATATTGTTTAAAAAATAAATACAAGGTTGAGCTATTATCTTGTGTCTGAACAGGACTGCAGTGTTTTAAAATCATTTAAGGGTTGTTTCAGATTTTCTAATTGATTTGTCACATATACTTTAATTAGAAATGGAACAACTTATTTTTCCACAGACAGAGCAACGTCATACAAAGTAATCTTTAATACAAAGTTAAAAAAAAAAATCAAGACATAACTTTTTTTTATTTTTTATAAATGCGCTTACTCATGTATTGGGTCCATTGCATGGGGCGCAGCAGGCAACATTCCTTACACCTAAGGATTTGATCTAAAGGTGTGCTTGCATTTCATGGAAATTGTATTATATTTCCGTTAGCTCTTGGATTCTCAGAATTATCATAATAACGAGTCAGCACTTTTTTTAAATTTCCCATTCTGTCACTGACAGCTGTGCTACCCAAGTTTCTTTTCACTGTAGAAATCCACTATATACTTACATTTTTAGATAGATAGTCCACACTTACATTTCCAGGCCGGGTTTAGCTTCTGCTGTCTTTTTTTTCTACCTGGCTACAGACTCATGTTCCAAGATGAGCACACTGGAAAAAAAGCAAAGCAGATACATGAAGATGATGCATTTCATCTCCATCTATCGCAGGCTGCCTCCAGTAGCCAATCAGTATCACTTTTCCTATTTGTTGAGTGACCTCCCTTCCCAGTGCTTTTATTGTTCAGAGGCTGCCTGATTTTGACGTTTTGTTTCTGACTTAACTTGGCCAGGTTCTCTTCCTTCCAGTTTCTTTTGTGAGGTAACCCCCCCACCCCCCACCCCGCCCCCCTTGCCCAATGGCTGCTGGAGATTGCAGCTTGCAGCTTCAGCATGATTTAGATATGGTTGTCGAGAAAAGATAATATATAACAATGCATGTTTTTTTTTTACTTTGGTCAACAATTTTTTTTTTCAATTGGTGAAATAAATTAGATTTCATTATGCTCTAAAACTCTCATATTAGTACAGCCAATACTTCAGTAACAATATACCCACTTGAAAATGTCCAATCTTGGTGCTTAGACTCCTTTAAAGACTGTGCTCATATTTAAGAATCAGAATCAGTTTTATTCACCAAATGTGAGCAGAATAAAACAATCTTAAATCTCTTTGAAGTTGTTTTTATATTTGGACATTCTAGCGTATTAGTTGTATCAAAATGGTGGCTGTGCAACTCCACTCTCCGGGCTGCTGCACACATCTGCTTCTGAGTTCCACCTTTTGCCTTCCACATAATTAGGCCATGAATTATATTAGGAAAATGAAGTTTGGATGCTTGTTAATCAATAATTTCTCCCACCTGGTTTGTGTGGGGGTCAAAATGGGATTTAAAAACTGCTAAATAATGGGGTGTAAAATAAAATTATTGGGGAAACTAAATAAAATGTCAGATTTTTTGGTGGTGTGTCTAGATCCTTTTTAGCTATAATTTAATGATATATTAAATACCCATAATTGTTGATACTTTTTTTTTATTTACTAGTAAAATTATCATCTCATGCAAAAAGACAACCCCTCTCAACAAATATAACGTTGAGCGTATTTGGGCAAAAGATCTTTACTGAACCAATTTTTCAATATGGGTGTTTAACGTATGGCTCTTTGTCCTGACCTTTGATAATGAGCTGATTCTTTCAAGTCAGCATTTCCACATCAGTAAAAAATTCTCTTCCCAAGAAAGACAGCAGATCTGTTACTTAGCTTGACTATGCAAGTTTACAAGTTTACTCCAACATGTTAAACCCAATTAAGTAGTTTTTTATTGCAACTGGGAGTTGTATAAACCTGAGATGAACAGTGTGACATCAACGCTGAGCTGTTTTTCCGGTTCTACTAACTGCTCTGATTTGATCATAATTCTTCACCTCATTCAGGTGAAACCAGTAAACGGAAGAGAAATGTGTCACACCTATGTGTGTTTTGTCTATGCAGCTTGTTGCATGGAAACCGAATCAAAATGATCTTGGATAACTAATGTTTTGCCACTGAATCAGTCTCACTCGCTAGTTAATTTTAGCCAAAAATGTCACAAATAATCACTCACATTATTTTATGACAGCTTGCTTTTTTTAATATGCTCATTAGCTCAGGTACAGCAGAACTTAGTAACCCATATCTGACCTTAAGATAATAACTGAAGCTGCCACAGAAAAAAAATCTAATTCTTCTCTGGAAAATGTAACTTGAAGATGTGTTTGACAGGAGTGATATGCATCTTCCTCCATATCTACAGTTATGTCAGGTATTTGGTTCGAAACTAAAATTGAATCTTCCTAAAGTCCCATCTATATCAAGTCCAGAGAGACAGAAGGTCAGCATACATAAATGCTGTTGATGTAAACATGCCTTATGGCTCAAGCCAGCAGGCAGACAAAGTGGGGATTAGCCAGGGATCACGGCCTTGGACAGTTGTTTGGGATACAAGGTGAATTCTAGATCACAGATTTTGGCCTGGAGTCTTTGTTTTTCAGTGTCCAGCATCGTTTTCCCTGCAGATTTAGGGTCTTGCATCACATAATGAGGTGTAAGTGCATTTCTTTTGTTGTTTGACTCTTTTCTTCAAAAAGCAGAAGTGCTTATATCTGACAAGGTGGCTTTTCCTAAGGGTTGGTAATGAGCATAATGTATTTAAAGTAGTCAGCATTCTTCAAAGTGTTTGTTAGCTGGGAGAAAGCACAGTGACAGTGAAAGATAGACAGCCTGATTAATTCTGAACATTCCTGGGCTGAAGTTCTACTTGTTTGCAGGTGAAAGAGTTGGCAGATGAAACTGCACAGTTACTTGAAGTCAGATGACTCTTCTTTTTCCTGTTATAATTAACGCTGCTGCTCTGGTCTCTGTCCATGTTTATTGCAGATTTGTATTAGTTATGGGCTTGACACACAGGGACAAACGTTGCTCTCTCTCCATTCAGTTTCTATGGAACTTGTGTGATGAGATGGCAATTGCCTTCCCTCCTCCAGCTAGGAGACTGGTGAAATTTGTGCCTGTGAAATTTTTAGCTCATACACTTGCACGCACAGGCAAGCGATGCAACAAACGAGAGTATCAACATTTTCAACCTTTATCACTGCTGTTGCTTTCCGTTTGTTGGAAAAGGTTTCAAAATGTTCAACTTCTGTTCAACTTTTATCGCTTTTGTTAAATTTTTGCTTCTGTTGCAACCTGTTTGTTGGGTTTGCCAAGAATAGCGGGACACTTTCACTTTTGCTCCATGTCTCAAGTCCATTAGGGTTGAACTGAAAATTCTTTGTACCACCATCAGATTTAAAGTAATTTTTAAAATTTTAACAAGATGTCTCTCTTGATTGGAACTAAGATTCCATTTAAGGGTGGCAAAATTGGTCCTAATTTTTTTTTTTTTATTGTTCATTTCTAAGGTGTCTTTGGCTTTAGTGGCCTTTATTTGACAGTTGCCAGTCAGGCAACTGTCAAATAAAAGCCACTATTATCTGCAGATAAGGGTGATGGAGGTTTTCCAACCTCACAGATTTGGATTTGCATCATCACCGAAATACTCAAATAGCAGAAAAAACCTGCAAAAAGCTGTACTGCAATTATAGAAAGGTTCTGGTTCCTGGAATGGCAACAAACATTGACCCGTTTCTTCAAATAAATTACATTTAGAAATTGTGTGTTCTATTTGTCCATAAATTTATGGGTTCCTTACAGTTTACAGATGACTCTAAATTTTTAATTTGCTAATAAACTATTTATTTCTCAAAATACTGTAGAAACCATTTGTTTAATAAACACCTGGTCATATTGTGTTGGACGTATTTACCCCTAAAAATGTAACCTGTTATGCTTGTTTTCTGCAAGAAAACATGATGCGCTTTAAATAACTTGTTCTAACAACTTGTCACTTTAACATGGTTGTTATGTCTGGCTCGTGTGGGCACTCTCATACTGTCAGCTATAATCATTGGGTGTTTTTTTTTTTTTTTTGTATGTTGGGCTGTAAATAATTTTGGTCAGTTGTTACCATTCAGCACCTGTGAGTTATGTCAGGTGGGATTTGCAATATACTAGAATTGAGTTACTGTTTGTTTTAAATTTTTAAAAATCATTTTAAAGTACTTTTTAAAAAATTTTTTTTTTTTATAAATTTAGCCATAATTTTTATCCTGGACTTTTTAAAAGTAACCCCAGTTTACTTTTAAATTCCAGTTTAGAGAATACAGCACAGAAACACTGGTCCAGGTTTAACGTCTGTGAGAAGAATATACAGTTAATAGCAGCAATATCTGCAGATGACGGTTTTAAGAGTAATCGAAGTAGTTGCATAATAATTTAGAAAAAGGTCTGAATTATTAAAATGTGCTAAGTAGTTTCCAAGTAAAGATGAAGTTGATATATTCATGTCATGCTAATGAGCAAAAGGAACTGACCAATTGAACAGTTTAAAAGAGGAGCTGACTTTTTCCACAGCAGATGGTAGAACAGGAAGGGGATCAGTTATGAGATGGAGAAATCACTACATGGCAGAGCACTTGTCAGATTGTATAGATTTAACAGAGACATGTTTCCACACCGACTAATAAGCAGCAAGTAGCCTAATTAAGAGAAGACCATGAAGATATAACCGTGAGAATGTTTTAATATGTTCTAAAGCAGTGTTTCTCAGTTACAGTCCTCAGGGACCACTGCCTTGCATATTTTAAATGTCTACTAATTTAAAGGATTGCACGACATCCTCTACAGCCATCAAGTGCTGCTTAAACCCTGCTAATCACCCACTTATTCAAACCAGGTGTGTGGAAGAAGGGAAACACCTAAATCATGCAGGGCAGTGGTCCATGAGGACTGAAATTGAAAAACACTTTTTTAAAGCGATCAAATGCTTAAGTTACAGAACCAAATGTTGTGTAGAAAATCCACACCAATTCATGACTGAATAATTCATGGTGTTGTGATCAAAAGTCATACGTGCTGCTGTCTCCACAAATTAATCAGATGTCTTTAACTGATGTTATAAATTTTAACTTGCTCTGTGAATGAGGAAGTACATGTGTACTGTGTGTGGGCACAGATACATTTTACACACTCGCAGGATGTAAATCTAACTAATCAGCCAACTTATGCATCACTGTGCCAGTTTGGCTCTCTGGAGTTTTACTACAAAATGCATGTAGAAAAGTTAGTATCAGTTATATGGTACTACAGAGAGCAATAAACCAGGCAAGGGGTTCTACTGCACCGTACTATATGCTGTAAAAGCATGAAGCGCAGACTAAATAATGGAAATTATGGGTCTGCTGTGGCTGTTTTCTGTGTTTATGTCCATTCCGATGTATTTGACTATAGATGTTTTATATTCATCTTTCGACAGAATGAGTTTTTCACTCATCTCTGGTTGGAGTTGATAATGTGCAATCTTTGAGCATTTTTCCACTCAAGGGCTGTTGCTCTCTAAAACCACACATATTCAACATAATGGGATGTTGCACCTGTTTGCAAATGCTTTTAAATGTATTTTTTCTAGAGTGCACAAATAGCTGTAGCTGGATATGAGTTGGAAGTGCTTTTAATCAGTAAGCATCAGCATTATTGCAAAGTGAATCATCTTTGGAGCGTGACATCTTCTCCCTGACTGTGACTTTATGCATCAGTGTGATTACTTCCTGGGGGAACCACCTCAGCAAATGCTTATCCTTCTGTAGTGGCACAAATAAGCAGGCCAGGTCACGACTTCTAAGCCCCTCTTATATCTGCCTCGAGTGCTCAGAGTCAAGTGGAAAAGGTAAATATGCACTTGTTCTCTGATTCTCCTTGGCATCTCTTTTTTTTTTTAGAATTGTTTTTTTAAATGTACCCACTCTTATTGAACAACAAAAACCCACATGCTGCAACAGACCTGCAACTGTTTGGTGCATCTTGGTGTAACAGGAGCATGCTCTACAGTGAATAGATGTCTTGCCAATATGAAACTAGAGTGTTGAGTAGACTGTTAATAGGAGGGGCTGCTTGGCTTAGACTGTGGTGGTTCTCTAAAGAGCAAAACGAGACTAAAACAGAGCTGCACTACAGAGATTATGATCAGAGTTAATTTTTGAAGTATAATTACTTCGTTGAATAAGAAAAAAAAAGAATCAACCATGAGCTCATTTTGACAGCAATGTATTTATGTCCAAGATTGAGGCATATTCATCACAACTTGAGATGCAGACTTTATGCCATAGTTGCTTTGAGCTTTTATGTTTTATTTCCTCGGAGAAATAATTTTTCTTTCTCCCAAAACATTTAGTGGTATTTTGAGTCAAGGTGTTAAAAAGGTTATGAAGGTGTTAAAAAGGTCTCACAAGCCACTACATATTGCATTAGAGTTCATGTTGATCTTATAACCTAACCTTCCAAGCTTTTATATCATGAACAGTGATTCATTATTCATGAGTGGACACTACCCCGTGTACATTAAAAATTAACATGCAGCATATTAGTGTTATTTAAATGAAGACAACATATGACGATTTAGTAAACTGTTCTTATTACTGTTAGTAATTGGTAGTATGTTTGTCATTACTACAGAATTTATGTATTTTCTACATTCTAAGCATTTGTATCTCCTGTCAGTGTCTTTCACCAGGTTGCCAATATTTCTAAATCCCATGCTTCATGGGAGAAAGTCGCTGACAGCTTAAGAAATTCAAATAAAGCAACATTCTGTAATCCAGTTGGCTTTCCTCTGACAGCTGGAGCTCCTTGTTGCACCTTTGTAGAGAGCCAAATGCATGGAATTCCCTCTAGTTGATATTGCTGTACCAAGTGGACATAATTTATAAATGCAAAAGCATAGAGTATGGCAAATTATGTTCTTCAATTAATTAAGATTAATCCATTATTGAAGTAACTGTTAACCAATTTAGTAATTGAATAAACATTAACTGAAATGTACAACCTATAAAACATCTCATTTGCTGAAAGAACACAGTCAGAGCAGTAATTAAGCCAAAACCGCACAAGAAATGTATCTGATTGCATTTGAAAAACCCTCTTTGTCTAAATATTTTCTACCTAGAACTCAAGTCACATAGTTTATCTGGTTCAAATTTTGTAAAAAAACAAAACCTTTTGCTATCCAATTATTAATTGAAAAATTAGTCAATCGTTTAGCCCTTTTACCTTGTGATGGAGACCAGGGGTTCCATCCCATATTGATTATTGATATCATGTTATTTACAATTCAACTTTATTTTGTATCAGTTCTTTATTTCAGTTGCATTGTGACATTTAGTGAAGATTCTTTTGGGTAGGGAGACTGGCTATCTTTCCTGTTCAGAGAATGTGGGGGGAAATGTCAGTTTGTTTCTGATTGGTTCAATTTGAGTTAATTGTTTGTACTTGCCTTTCTGGGTGTGTCTCAGCAAGGTGGAGAAGAAAGGGAGACAAATGCTCCTGGAGCAAACCATCTTCCATTAAGAAGGGTAATACTCTGAGGATTTATATTTAGTTACATTTACTTTTTGATTGGCCTTATATTACTTTAGTTTTAATAATTTGCATGCATGTAAATATTTGTTGGATCATTTATTGTTTGGTTTGTGTAAGTAGTGTTTGTTTCTTGTTTGTCTTTTTTTATCACTGGTGTAAGTGTTGGAACTTGCCTCAGGTATAAATGTCACTGTCAGCTTCTTTGTTTCACTGTGAAAAGCTGTTGGTGTAATGATGACCAGGAGCTCCCAAATAAATCCACTTCAAAGACATTTTGTTGCCTCACTTACTCCTCATTGAACGGAGAGCCTCCACCAGTCAAAGTGACTTCCCTTCAGATGCATTGTTTGCTACAAAGGATCAAGCTTGTACTAAAGGAACGCTATGCATTTTACGTAACACAATGTTTAATTTGCTAGTTAAAAATTGAAGAATTGTTTGCACTTATGATATCGCATAATATGAGCTCGCGAGATTAACTGAAACATATGCCAACTCTTTCATCTTGTTAACCGACTATATCAATAGCATAATCGATTCCTAAAATAATCATTAGCTGCTGCCCTAGTCTTGATAGAAATTATACAACTTTGGAGAACTCAATTTAAAATCTCAATCTTATTTCAACAATGATTTCTAACTTTAATAAAATATCTAATTTGGAATAAAAACTGACCATCATTAACAGCATCCCTGTATAGAGGATCAGTGGTAAATTTCATAAAACTCATCATCATGGAGAATCTCGTTGCTATGCAAAGCTAACATATCTCTGTTAAACCTGACCTGAGGAAAGAGAGAATTTCTTTTTGTTTTAAAAATGTAACTACAGTTTTATGGGTGGATTAGGGATGCGAGTTTTGTGTTAAATGTCACGTAGTTATGCTAATGGCTCGTCTGAACTCCAGTAACTGCATAAGAGACACTTTAGCTGAACAGTGGATTAATGGAATAATTTTGCTACAGACAAATATTTGCTGTTTTATCTCCATACCTCAGATGACTGGTTTCTCTGAACTACCATTCTGTGTGTTTATAACAAAGTTATTTTTGCAGGCAGGTAGAAGTTGGAATGTGGAGCCACTACACCTTTTGAATACCTTACTAAGAATAGATTAAGTTAACCCCGGTGAATGTACAAAAGTTTGGGTTGGTCTGCATTTTATCACTGTGGAGGTCAAACATTATGTGTAACTGACCAACACCTTGTCCTACAGCAAGCTTTATCTCACATTGGGATATTTCACATTGTTGTAGACAAACAATTGTTGACATTCCTGGTCAACAAATCGTATTCCTTTCACCTGCATTGCCTGCTCACCTCTGTCAGGCTGCCCCAGTGGCGAGTTAGTGACTACAGCGTGTGAATGTGTGGGTGAGAGGCTGAATGTAGATTGAAGCGCTTTGGGGTCCTCTGGACTAGACAAGGTGCTATAAAAATACAGGCCATTTCACAGTGGCCACACTTTAGAAAGCCAAAATAGATGTTGCTGAATCAGTACCAAGTATCCAAATTTAATATAAACAGAATTCTCAAAGAAAAATAATTGCTGGAAATCTGCAGTTGTTGCAAATGGCCAAACTGTCTCCATCCAGCTGGTACTAACAAGAAGTATAACTGGTTAATTGGCATGACAAACCTTGTGACTACATTTGATTTGTTTGTGTGCTTTGTCTAAGCTTTCCTTAGTAACAGGAAGTTTTTGCGTACATGTTTTGTTGCTCCTCCAAATTGACAGAAGGTGGAGTTAGCTTTAGGTGCTTTTCCATTGGGAATATGTGAAATAACAGGTTAACGCGTGATTTGGTTCTCCAGGTAGTGAGCTTCTCCATTATACAGTCTCTTCCTCACTGTTGTTGATGGGCCATTAGTGTAAATCAGCTGTGGTCAGCTCTCCACTGATGTTTGCAGTGACATTGGTTCTGATGGATTCAAATAAACCCAGATATATCATTTGGTGTTATAGTAATTCATTGCGAGGCCAAATATAATAGACTCCACAGCTAAGCTATAATTTTGTTTTGGAGTTTACCCTGAGGTAATCACAAGCTAATCAATGAATACAGTCAGCTGTCAATCAAATTGCTTCAGTATAGTACTCGGCTCGGTGTGGCTAGTGTTACCCCTGAAGTAGGTACAAAAATCTGATCTGAGAACAGTCATGATCTGCTAATGGAAAAATGAATCTGGCCAGTGCGGACCAAAACCAAACCGGTTATGGGCGCGCTAATGGAAAAGCGCCTTTTGTTGTCTCAATTTTAATTCAACCTTTTAACTCTTAGGTGTTGAGATTAAAAATCTCAACGTGGGTCATTCTCACCTGTTAACTCATTCTTAACATAACAAGCTACTACAATACTGTGTTCATTTGATGCCTAATCACTTCTTTCCCTTGCTCTTGTCACAAAGTGCAGCTGTGTCACCCTTATTTTCACAGCTTCCGGTCCAAGTCTGATTCTCGTAGCTCATTGCTGTGCTCACACGTGCTTTCTCATGCAGTGAGGCTCTGGAGAAAACAGAAGTTTCTCTTTCTGTCTAACACTGTTTGTTATGCAAACATCAGAGTTGTTTGAGCCAACAATAATGCCGATTTGGTGCCTAGTATTTTTGACTTTTTTTAAAAATTATTTTTTCCTCATCTTGTATTTGCTAGGTCCCTGTTGAACACGGTTATATTTCTCAAATTCTGAGGGTTGCGACAGGAA
The DNA here is from genome assembly GCA_903067075.1 of Micropoecilia bifurca. NCBI lineage: Eukaryota > Metazoa > Chordata > Actinopteri > Cyprinodontiformes > Poeciliidae > Micropoecilia > Micropoecilia bifurca. The sequence goes on from CAEGAF010117217.1 coordinate 73,023, forward strand.
GTTGTGCAAAAATAGCAAACAGGATGCTTCCTTATTTGTACTCATTATTTCTCACTCTTATCGTTCTCATTCTTCTTTTCCATCAATTGTGTAAATGGGTACCAGTAGGCCAGTAATTATAATGACCCTCTGATGACTTTCTATTCTGAAGGCCTGGAAGCTTTAAAGGTCTCTGATGACTGCATCTAGATCAGGGTCTTTGTTACTGTAGTGATCTCACTTTGTGGTGTGACGTCAGTTTCACATATTTGTTGTACTCCTAGTTGCACATTGTACAATTAAGTGTACATTTCCTTTGTGGTTGAGCTTGCAAAGCTTTCAATTTACTTCCATTCTAACTAACTTACTGTCAGAATCAACTTGTGAAAGGTTGTTTTTTTTTTGTCTAGTTTTATCAACTCAAGAGTTTTCAAAATAATTGGCATATTATCTGCTAATTGCATCATTAGATAAGACATTTATAAATTTCTTACTTTTACCTATTTACACGCATGTTTTTGCCAAATGCTCTGCTGTAACTTTTTCTCTATGAACTCACCCAATCACATAAGTTCACGAGGTTGCAGTTTCCTAGCATAGATTTTCTTTGTAACCATAATCTTGTCATAATGCAGTTTTGCTGATCTTTATTCTGTCTAAGTAACATTGCTTGGTGATTTAAGTTGACTGAAGAATCTAACCTGCTAACCCTAACCTTCATATCAGACATTTTTATGTCATGTCTGACAGCAGGCTATTTTTTTAATAGATCAAATAGTTTTTTGTATCTGAGTTTTATATAGACCAAACGTGTGTCTCTCTCGCTAGTAGACTAGTATAACAGCATCTGCGCCACTCTTTTCATGTACATGAATTAATCAATGCTGATGTTTTAATGGCGCTTTACTGAAAATTGCTTAATTGATTAGTTTTTGTAAGATGTATCTTAGGCTTGCTGTGTCCTCAGAAGTGCTCTTTTACTCTTCAATGGTTTTCTAGTAATTGGGTACTAATAATTAGCAAGTAATAGTTTTCAAGGCTCAGTCTTTCATCTTTCATGATTGTGACTTTCTAATAACAACAAGCCAGGTAACTAGCAGTAAATTGAAATGTAATAAAACTGATTATAATGGCAATTCTAAGTAACTGGAATAAATTAGCTGGAGGATTGTTGTTTTTTTTTTCAACTTTTCTGCGCTACTCAAATAGCTGTTTTCTACAGGGACTTGGTTTGAGGACTGTCCCCAACCATAAGCACTTTTAATCTCCCTATCATTTTGAGCAGTCAGCGGAGAGCTGGTTAGACAGAACAGCTCCTGATCCTCACAGATATGACTGCCCTCACTGCTGTGTGTTACCGTGCCGTAAAGGAGGAGCTTAGTTGGGATTACGGTGTCAGACCTTGTCTCTGTCTCTGTCTTCCCTTTAGTGATTACAGTTAATCTTTTGTCAGCTTTGTGTACCAACAGCACTGTTTCAGGAAAAGGAAGAAAAGCATGATTTGGCTGCAGCAAAATTGTAATTTAATAGAGTAATACTCTGAACTAGTGCATTGGTTTCCTAAACTTAAATAGTATAGCTCCAGATTGTCAGGATAAGATCATATTGAGAGTTTGACTTTTGGATAAGTACATGAATGTAAGCAAGTGCTTCACAGTGAAACACGAAACACAAAAGGGTACATTAGATGTAGTTTAAGAGCATAAAACCAATAAAATAATGAAGTAAATGATGGGCAGTAAAAACCCTCACTAACCAGAAAAGAAATGCCATCTGCTTTTTAAAATTATCAATAGTCTAACTAGTTTAATGAGCATCTCAAACTATTTGTGTGCTATTACTTAAAAAGTGACAATCTTCTAATTAGTTCTTGATTAGGGCCATCAACAGATGATTTGAGTGTTTGCTGAATAGACAGACACTATCTGCCCAACTCTTGTTTTGATAACTGTAGAGGTCTGGAAACCTACCAGTATTATCATAGTCAAATGTTGGGACAAGGTTAGATTAGCCTTAGTTCAGCAATACAGTCAGGGAACAAGTCAGCCTCGAGGGGGTTTGGGTTAATTGTTTTCTCAGATTCAGCTAGTCCTGGAATTACCCTTAAGTGTAAGGCTTTAATGCATACTAGCTAGGGGTGGGAATATTTAAGAACTTCACAATTCGATTCATTCACAATTCAGAGGGCTGCGATGGGTTTATAAATCGATTATTAATATAACATGAATTTAATTTAATCCTTCTTAGCTTCTGTTGGGGGTAAGTGTTGACATCAGTAATTTTATAGTTTTATTGTTTACGGTGGTAGGAATAATCAGCTGTTTCATTTTTACTACTTTGTGTTTGGCAGCACTATTTTATAAAATGTGGCACAGCCATAATATTGGTAAATATTGCAATGACAATATTAATTATAATATATGCTTGTTTTCTTCTTTCATTGCTTCTAACACTGGCCAAACTGCGACGGGTCACAATGTCATCTGTGTCCAGTATGATCTGCTGTCATGAGACTGTCCAGTTGGACTAATTTAACATAGGCATGTAAAATACAGATCCATAAAACTTTGAACAAATTAGCAAACACTTAATTGCTCTCCAGTCAGGCCTTTGCAAAATGAAAACTGCTTTCATTCATTTTCTCGTATTATAATTTTCTGCTTCTAAGTTTCACCACCCGATGTTCTCAAAATTAAGTCATAAGTTTGAAATAATCAAGTTTTGATGTTCAATTCTTGATCCTTCATATCTGCATATTGACTCCTCCACACCTAATGCTACTCATTGCCCAAATAAGAAAAAAAGGTTACTTAGCCCATCTGGAATATTTCTCCTATAAAATTATCAGCCAAAAAAATGCGCATCCAACAATTTCCTTTTCAAATGCAGTCATTGGAATAAGAAAAAAAAAATAACTAAACAGTTTTGGCTTAAGACTTTTTCTGATAAATTTTTGAGCCAGGGACTTTTCTGTAATGCTTCTTAACTCAGCAACATAGCATTTTTTTCCTCCAGTGCTGCTTTTTATTGTAGCTTTGGATTAAGCAAAGGTAATGGCACCATTAAGAGAGACTAACAAGGGATTTATGAAGCTACACAGGGGAACTCATTTTATGAGCTTGGTAAGAAAGACCAGTAAAAACATTCCATAGAAATGAAGGGTGCTTTGTTTTTTTTTACCACCTTTGATTTGTCTTTCAGAAGTTAATATCTGATGGTGGCATGTCTTAGAGTTTTTAAGTGTGCCGTGTGTCCTCTTTATTGAGACAAAAAGAGTAAAATCCAACGCCCTAGAAAGAGAATCAATAAATATCAGTTCATTCCTCTTCTGCTGGGACTTAAACCATCAGGCTGTACCAGGCTTGACTGTAGAACCCGCTAAAAACGTCTTTGTTTCTTCACAGGGCTAGAAAGACAACAAAGAGCCACATATTTGCATCATTTTCAATACCTATTACAGGTTTGGTTCTGTCTTTAAAACCTCAGCTATGAGCATTTGGCATTCTGTAGCAACAGTGCAGGGAGCTAATGTCACCTCAGCAGTTATCAATGTTTGTGCTAAAAGTAGGATAAAAAGAAACTGAGAAACTGCAGTGTTATTGTTAGCTAGTGCAATGAGAAGATCCATTGTGATTAATCCTCATTTCCCCCGACTCTTCTTTCCTTTCCACCCTATAATTGTTCTGACCACTGCCCCTTAAGTTCACTAAAATCTATCTTGGATCTGGACACTGAAAAATCCTCTTGCTGGAGGAGGGTTTGGAGTATATTATTGGCTGACAGTTTAAAAGCACAGCTCATGAAATGTTACAGCCTACCAAACATTGCACCCAAACAGAACAGCCCTTTGTGTGGACTATATTGCACACATAAAACTGTATGTATTATACAGCTCTACGTCAGGTAAATATGTGCTGAAGGAAACGCATTGCAGATTTTTTTTAAAGCAGGGATTATGCATGTGAGCTTGTGACAACAAAACAATTGGCAGCATTTAGGAAAGAAGCTGCATTTTAGGCCTTGTGTTTTGGGCATAGAGCAAAATTAATGAATGTAGATTGCAAATTGTAGCAAGTTTATATTTGAACATCAGTTTTTATCAGTGAGAATGCATTGATGCATTCTCACTTATAGTGTTTCACTTCTGGCATCCGTACGTTTTTTGTCGCTTAACTACTTCCACTATCTTTCACTAATTCTACTAATATCAATTACGGTTTGTCCACAACTTGTCTCCAAGCGACCTAAAGTTTTCGATTTTTTGAAAAGTTAGAGTGTGGGTCTCTCTTCGCTAGAGTGTGGGGGAGAGTGGATTTTTGACCTCCAAATAAATTCTAACTCGCTCTCACGTCCACAAATATCGCCCGATTTGCATGAAAGTCGGTCAGGACATAGATAAAAAGGCCTGCTCCGGTAAAATGT
>CAEGAF010117235.1:0-11846 GCA_903067075.1 Micropoecilia bifurca
GTTCCAGCGCTCGCAGCGCCGCACCAGCCATGCTGTCGTTAGCTTGATTCGAGCGCGTGTTAGCTTTAGCGACCGGGGCTCCTTTATCCTGAGTTTTAGGCAACTTTGTCGATTTTTTGTGGCCCGTTCATAAGTTATATTGTCGAGACAATGCGCATATTAACGAGTTTTGAACGGGAGTTTTCGATAGTTAAGGTGGGAGAGAGGCTCTGACGCAACCGTCTACTCCATTTTCTGAAGTCAGTCTGTTCTAAAGACCGAGCGGCTGGTTTCACCGAGTTAGTAACAACTCAGCTGTTTTCATTTCAGCATAAAGTCCTGATCCACATCTGCTCAGATTCCTTCTAAAAAAAAAAATCACAAACTTCAATTTATTATCGCCAAAAACACAGGAAACATCAAAACCAATGGCATCATGGGAGCTTTTGCTATGAGAACCTACATTAATTTGCACATTCAACATGTCGGTTATCAGTACAAAGTTGTATCAGTACTTTAAAACTTCAATCTAACCCAAGAACAATAAACCCCAAACCTTCTGCTATGTGCTTGAAGTCGCACCACAGTGCAGATAAGATCTTTAAAAAGCAACTTAATAAAGGTCAAATGAGCAGAGAAAAGCTGCAGTAGAAAGTCAGACAGAAACTAAAGGAGGGAAAAAAACACAGAAGGAGAGAAGAGAGTCGGTAAGGAACCAGGCGAGCTAATCAGAGGGAAGTAGAGACAGCTAGGGAAGGAAGAACCAAACCAATCTGGGACACCAGATGAAAACGCTGACAATAACAGAAACAGTACACAGGAATAAACTGTAATATAAGAAAAGAATAAATGACGAATAGCACAGAAATGTAAATTAAAACCAAACACAAAGATCAAAATGTCTCCAGGACATTAGACAGAAACTGATGTGATGAGACTAGAGCTGACATGTTACAGAGCTGAATCCATTGTTAGCTTCACATTTCCTGTGTTTTATCATGTCATGTGTGCGGCGCTGCCCCAGCATCAGTGTGTGGTTATTATGCCGTCCAGAGCAGGAAGTCAGCTGATGAGTGACTGAAGGCAACTTGTTGAGCAAAACAGGAAGTAATTTATCTCCAACTTTAAAAAAAGAGCCTCAAACATTGAAACATATCTGAGGCCTAATGGTCTGGTTTGACTTTAACAAGAAAAAAATCATGTTTAAACGTCACAAGATCATCTCACCCCTAATTAGTCACAAATGGTGTAATTTTAAGGATGACACACGTAGATAAAACCGAACTAATAACAGGTCAGATTTTGAGTAAACAGACATTAGAAGTTGAAATTTGATGACAAAGTTATGATCAGCCTGTTGGAGTGAGAGGATGATTCACCTGGTCAGGTGGTTTAACTTTTGGTGTGACAAACATTCTTAAACTTAAACTGAATGTCAATAGAATAAAACTCTTCAGAGAGAATCCAGCTTGGAGCGACTGACATTCAGTGTTAAAAATGTAACACAATTAATTGCATTTTTATGTCCTGATGGTGAAGCTAATGCACAAATAATATCTGTAAATATCTGGAGGCTAAGTTCTGCTTCTACACAATCTGATTGGACGCTGGAAAGATTGTTGTCGTGATCAAGTTGTGCTAAAAGCTGTTAGCCTGCTAGCCAAGCTATTGAAGCCTCAAATAGCATTTGAATGCTAATGATGTAGCAGCTAATGCTAATGTTAGTGTCCATGTTTCTCAATAAGCTCCATGAATGATCAGGACTTCCTGAAACACTGGAAAGATGAACTTTCCTCCAATCTGATGGTCAAATAATCAGAATAAAATCTATAAATGTGTTTCCTGTGGAGCTCAATAATTTAGCAACAAAAATGGGTTTTGAATTGAAAATGTTGCTTGTAATAAATTACAGACTCTGTCAGATATATGGATTATTAAAACACACCTAAGTATTTTACACTTTTATTTTTACAGAAAAAACCCAAAGTTACTATAGTGATTGTATTTAATAGTTTCATAAAGATTGTTTTGTTTCTGGATTTTGTTTCTTTCTTATGACAATTAAAAAACATAAAGCTAATAATTTGTTTTATTTCATTCTTGGTTGTTCATTTTCTATTGTGAGATTTATATTAAAAGTGGGACGCTTGGTATCATTTGCATATTCAAAATGAAAATAATAAATCTCTATTCACTAGGTATTGCTTTATTGCTTTATTGTTTATTAATAGAAATAAACAACTAGACACGAAGGGACTGAACTGACTTCATTTAAGTTCTGATATAGAAAAGCTGAGAGGTTTAGATTCTGGTTCTGATGTTTTTGCAGATCGGCTCTCATTCCGTTTATCTTTTTATGTTATTATTAAATGTTTCGTATCTCAGGAAACGATCCGGACCAGGAAGCGGCAGGAGGAACGTCGCTGTCACGGTGCGTCGCTAGGGGGCGTGGCTTCAGTCGCTTCACCTGTCGCAGGTAAACTAAACTGCGACACAAAGCGCTGAAAGAGGCGGAAGTCACCAGCTGTTTGAGGTTCGGTTCGGTTCGGTTTCTTCCATCTTACACCAGGATTAGAGGGAAATCGATCCTCAGGCAGATTTTCACCATGTTGATTCCAAAGTTCCTCCTGCTCTGCTTCCTGGTCCGGCTCGGACGGGCTCAGACCTGTGACTGGGACCCGTCCACCGACCCGAACCAGGGCCTGGACCCGGACTCCCTCACAGCCGGGGCGCGATACCTGGGCGAGACCCGCGAGGTGCCGAGCCTGGAGGGCTGCCAGGCCGCCTGCTGCGCGGAGCCGGACTGCGGCCTGGCGCTGGTCGGGCGGCCGGCGGACGGAGGGATGCAGTGCATGTTGGTGAGCTGCGGCCCGGCCGGCTGCCAGCTGCAGCGAAGCTCCCAGTTCCAGGTGTTCCGGAAGAAGCAGCAGGTCGAGGCCGAGCAGGAAGCACCGACGGCCGGCAGCAACCTGCGCGTCGTCCCGCTGATGGAGGCCGAGAAGCCGCGGAGCAAAAACAGCGGTGAGAAACCGATCATTAATCATTAATCATTCATTAAAGCTGGGATTGACGTCGGGTTAATTTACTGACCAGTCAGCTGGGTGTTTGTCACCAGGGGTGACCGGAAATAAACTTCCGCTCAGCTTCTAATCATCATGATCGAGTTAAAGATGAGGAGACTTCCGGTCTCCTGTGTTTACCTGTTTTTCTGTTTTTGTTTGTTTTATCTTTGAGAATTAAAAAACACACAGTTTCCTGGGTCGTCTCTGATCCAGATCACATTGGATCTCCACTTATAAACCCAATCTGAAGGTTCTGGAGTTCAGAACCAAGGTTAATGTACTAAATTAATGGAAATTGAAACATTTTCTGTAACTGAAATAAATGAAAATGTTAATTAATGTGGAAAAACGGTAACTAATTGGAACTATATCATGTTTTTATACAACTAAGACATCCTCAAATTATAATATCCTTAGTTTTTCTGTTTGTGAATCCATTTATTGGTGGTTTATATCAGCTGTTGGTAAATCATGCGCTCCATAGTCCTATGGGCCGCTACGCTATGCTACGCTATGCCACGCTATGCTACCCCATAAAAATGGCAACGGTAACAGTTGTGATTAAACATCAGTCAGTTGGTAGTTCAACATTAATTGAAGCCATTTTGTGAAACTTTTATCTTCTGTTGAGTGTCGGGGTTGTTATAGTTTTGGGTTTCATGGTTTAGTTGTGACTTTGTCAGTTTTAGTTTGCTAGTTTTTAATAGTTGCATATTGTTTCAGTTTTTATTAGTTTTAGTTCCTTAATTCTTATGAATTCTGTACATAAAAATGAACCACAGGTGGTTTTATGTAATGGATCCTCAACAGAAGACGCCATTTTTAAAATACGTTTCACCATTTTGTGAACTAGCGTAGCGTAGCAACCAGGAGGGGCTTATGGTGCTGTGATTTGTCAACAAATGACTCCATTTTTGCTAACCGCATGATGTAGTTCCACTTATTAGTTTTAGTTAATTATAAAAGCCTTGTTATAATTAACTTATGTAGGAAAAACCTACAGCTATTACTAATAAAACTAAATGATATTTAACTAATAAAAACTAGCAAACATCTCCAAAAACTAATTAAAGCTCCAACACTGAGCTGCTGTTTCCAGCTCACCTGTGCAGGTAGCAGTTGACTCACTGCTGACTGAGGCTCAGCTCAGGTATGAGACACGGTCTGGTTCTGGTCCAACTGGTTCCGGTCCGACCGGCTCCTCCGGTTCTGACTTTCTCGCTGTTTCTCACAAAGCTTCAGGCTCAGAGCAGTTTAACCACATCACACACCTCACCTCACCTTTGTGTTTGGATCAGATTGGATTGTTTTCAGTTGGGGGCGGAGCCTCCGCTAAACAAAGCTCACTTCTGATGTTTCTGACATCACTTCCTGTTTACATTTCCAAGAACTTTGAGTTTTCCTCAGAAGGATGAATCAGCAGGTGGTTTAGTACCTGTTTATATTTGTTTATTAATGAAAGTCAAACTAACTAACATAAATTGTCCCAGACGGCAATAAAAGATAATGTTGGTTTGAAAACATTTTAATCAAAGAACACATTGTCAAAGATTATTAAACTTGAACACTGGAAATGGAAGACATTTAAAATATCCAAAGGTAAACAAAACAACAGAAATGACAAATAAAGTAGATTATAAAGTCTCTGTTAACAAAATGTCCTTTAAAAAAGGTTTAGAGGTCAAAGCACCAGCCTGGAAACTTTTATCATTCAGTTTTTTGTAGCAAGAGGAAAAAATGTAAATAAAAATTGAGTTAATTTATAATGCAATTAATTTATTAATTGCATTATATGATTGCACTGAGTAACTAATCAAAACATTGATCATTTAATATTTTAAAATTACATCATCAGATGGACCAAAATATAAAGTTGAATGGAAAAATGTGTCATTTTAAAGACCAAAAAGAAATAAATTCATATAAATAATCAAATAAAACCAGGCAAATTCCTTTCAATATAAAATTTATGAAACTTTAACAGAAACTGCATGTCTGGTGAATTTTTGGTTAAAACAAGCTGCTAGAGTCAAGTATCCAGAAGTTTTACTCAAGTAAGAGACGCAATACTTCATAATAAAATTACTTAAGTAAAAATACAAAGTACAGTGTAGTAAAAGTACATTTAGGTAGTCAAGTACATGTAACTTGTTACTTATAAACTGTATTTAGTGACTTTTAAAACAAAATCGATCAGAATAGTCAGGTCAGGCGCTTTAAAGGTCAGTGATTGTCCAGAAAACTCAATAGTTTACTTGCTTAAGGAACCTGGGATGTCGCCCCCTGCTGGCTGCAAAGGAATTTGCTTTGTATTATTCCTGTGGAGATCAAAGCATTTTATGAGAAACAAAAACTGTTTGGTTTTAAACATGAGATGTTTGGAGGTAAAACAGCGAAGGAGCCGGATCAACCGGTCCTCTTTATTAAACCGACTGTTTCCACAGCTTTCTGCTGAGACTCGGTTCCATCAACAGTAAATGGTAACAGTGTGTAAAACTCTGGAATTTTGATTTAAATAAATAAAACAAATAAAACTGATGCTGACCAATGGGATTTACGTTTACAAGGAGGACAAAGTCCAAAGAAACATAAAAACTTGATCAGATTTGACATGAGAAACGACCCAGTTAAATCCTGAGCGGGTCGGTCCAGTAGTTTATTCAGGAGAGCGTTTCTACCGCCAGTTGGACTCTCACTGGGCAACCGGGGTAAAACCCAAACGTGGCATCATTCCAGTGCGATGAAAAACAAGTATTTCTTGTTCTTGATGCTTTTCTGTGCCCTGGTCAACGGACGGCGCCGTGACGGCAGTCGCTCCACCCTAACGGTACCGAACCAAAGCCTACGGAGCAAGAACTGGGGCCTCAGGAATGGTGTGGGACGGGTTGGTGGTACCATCCACTTTTACAAGAGAAATACACAAAATAATTGTGTTGTACCACTTTGTGGAAATGGTGACTTTCAGTTAATTTGGCATCCACCATTCTTGTAAATATTTAAGATCCTTCCAAAGGGAGACGCAGGTCCTCCAGAGTTAAAACAAAGAGAAGAAAATCTCTTTTTCGCTTCTTCTGGCTCCCTTAAACAAGCAGGAACGAAAGTTTCCTGAGTGGGAAATTCCCCTTTTCTGCCCTCAGTGTTGAAACTAAACTCCAGTTCGTGTCTCTCTCAGATATTTGCCGTCAGCCTCAGCGGACGGGTCCATGTCGCGCCTCCATCCCCAGGTTCTTCTACAACGTGACCAGCCAGACCTGCACCAAGTTCCTGTTCGGCGGCTGCCTGAAGAACGACAACAACTTCGAGACCCGGGAAGAGTGTAACACCACCTGCAGCGGCGTCACCGGTGAGATCCACTCACTGGCCTGCCAGTGTTCTGGTCTTCATGGTCAGAGAACACAAACCGTCTGGAGATGGAAAATGTTAGAAAACACGTTTCTTAGGCCCGAGAGGAATCTGTCAGATATGATTCAGTAAAAATCTTTCCACTGGTTGACAACCAGCCCAAAATGAAGGTATGAAATCCCAGAGACTGATCGGTTGATGGGGCCTGGATTCTGGATCTCATCTGAGAATTTGACAAGATTCCAGTCAAACTTTAGTGGCGCTAGAGCAAAACAAGGAAGCAAGATGCTGAAGTGTTTGATTTATTTGAGCTTCAGGAAGCTTGAGAGAAACATGAAAACCTTAAAGTTCAGATTTCAGGTGTGAAGTTGGGCTGTAGTCCTTGGTGGATCTGGTTTCTTCCTGCTTCCTTCAGTCTCTGGCTGACAATCAGATGCCGTCTCTGTTTGTTTTGGATCATCACAGTGACCTCATGCTATCTTAAAGCAAACTGGGAGGGTCCAGATAGGCAGCGCCGCTCCCAGTTCAGATAACCAACAACAGGCAGAGCTGCAGACAAAAGCTGCTTTATTTGCTCTGCAGAGAAAATAAAACATCACTTAGGAGCCGAGAGGAAATGTGTTAAAGTTCAGCAGTTCTTCTTTCTTCTGTCCATATGAGAAATGTTGTGAAACAAAACATTTTGAATCTGAGAGGAACCGTGAAGAATCGATCTGAAGGGAAGCCTTTATCTGACCTGCTAATGTCTCATTAGTAACTTGTGTGTTCAGGTTCGGTTCTGCTTGAAGACGTCCCAACTTCTGCTCCAGACTCGGCTCCCAAAGATCCTCGGATGGCCCCTCTGAAGTCCGGTTAGTCTCCACAAACTCAGTTAAAGCAGCACTTCATTCAATATTTGACTCTAACAAGCAGGTCCATTTATGTTCCGGTTTGTAAGAAGTTGGGATTGATTAATTTTTTTACTCACCGAACTCTTTCTGTGTTTCCTGCAGAAATCTCAGCGGATCAGTTTGCAGGTACGTCTCACTCCTCACAAAGTGTTCTGGTGCGTTTGGTCCTGCAGAAACATTCGGGTTTCCCCAGAAAACCTGCTGAGCCCAGTGAAAAAGTAGCTTAATCTGCCTTTACTGTCACTTCTACTGGTTTATAAAGACCTTATTTAAAACAAACACTTCTTAGCCTGCGGGGGGAACAAGTGAAGCTCTGCACTGGGGGAAGGTCCTGAAGTTCCTCCTTGATGTTTGGAAGGATTCTTGGATGTTCCTCTGGAGAGTCCTTTGTTTGTGGAGGTTCCCTCTGGGGTGGGGCTTTATTTGGGAGCTTCCTGGCTGATTCTTTGGGTTGCTGTTGTCCAATCGCAGAGCTGTGTGAAGCGGAGTATGTTCAGGGTCCATGCAAAGGTTCCCTTAAGCGCTGGTACTACAACAAAGACACAGGCATCTGTCAGACCTTCTTCTACGGCGGCTGCAAAGGAAACAAGAACAAATACATTGACGAGGACAGTTGCAAGTCCACCTGTACAGGTGAGGCACCAGGTCTAGTTCTACCTGGAGACTCCAGACCACAACACTGCAGACCAGCCTGGAACTAATCGCTCAATGTTTGCTGTAGGAGTCGCTGCTGCCCTGCTTTCCTCCAAGAAGATCCCAGAAGACGACACAGGTGTGACAGTGAGCTGGACATGATGATGTCGTTCTTCGGCTTCATGGACTCGGTGGGTAATTATTGTGCATCTTTGTCAGATCATTGCCGTTTGCGTCCTGAGACTGGACTTTGCCGCGGCGCCTTCCCCATGTTCTACTACGACTCCGACTCCGACTCCTGCAAGTCCTTCACCTACGGCGGTTGTGGTGGAAACACCAACAAGTTTGCGTCTGAGGAGGACTGCATGTCTGTGTGTGGCGGCACAGGTAAGGACCGGGAAATACACAATGTTCTTACCTACTGCTCATGAGAAGAACTGGACACCTGCCGCTTGTCTCACCTGTTTGTCTCTCCCGATTGTCTGATCCATTCCGTGTCTTGCAGGTCAGTTTGATGGTCATTATGGACCCAGTAACAGATGGACTGCAGGTGAGTTCCTTAGTGTTGCTCTGGTCATTTTCATGTCTGTTCTGGTTCTGTTTCAGTTGTTCAAAGATCTGAAACATTTAAAAATTTTTAATTGAACCATAAATGGTTTTTGAAGCAGGCTTGCCAATACAGAATCAAACATTGTGAACAATTTAATCTGGCAAGGATTTGATGCAGTAAAGAAAAATCAGCTCATGGTTTAACATTTCAAATGTATCATCAATAGATACCAGAGGACATCAAGTTAAACATCCAAGGATAAAATCTCATTATATGCACATTGGATGTTGGTGAAATTATCTCATTTCAACTCATTTTCCAGGAAGGATGAATAATGTCATCAGTACCTTATTCTTATGTCCCATGATGCTTTGCGTGAATTATGGGCACGACTTCCGCCGCAAGCCGGAACTGACATTTGTTTACATGTTTCCATACTAACACTAACTGGCTTTTAGGCTATAAAATATGTGGGAACACAAATGACCAAAGCTTAAATGTGACAATATTGTTTTATTACAGCTAATGCGGGGAGGGATGACAACTTGAAGAAATGGCCGCATTTCTTCTAGCATGTAGCTACCATATGTAGCTACTTCATTGACTCGGTTGCTTCGGATGCAGATGTGGGTTTTGTTGAACTTGCTGCAACCACAAACTAAATGTGGTCAGATTATCAGAGAACAGCCACGAACAGCACAGCGACTCTCTGAGCTCCACAAGGGCGTCTAACGACACTTTCCACTGGAAAGTTGCTCTAACGGGTTAATGTGTGATTTGGTTCGGTTCTGGTCCAGTGGGGAGATTCTCCGTATTGCGGTCTGGAGCGCAGCAGCTGCAGCGACACTCAGAAACTGAGATCCTCGAAGTTCTGATGGATTAAATAAATCCAGATATTTTATTTTGTCTTATAAATACAATTTCCAGGCCCGATCATAATGATAAATGCTCAGATAATGAGCTTTGTTATTTTTTAAATTCAAACAAAAAATAAAATTCACGTCACACAAAGCTAATATTGTGTAGTTCTGGTGTTTTATACTGTCGACACAACTCAGATCTTCTCTGCTTTTCTCTTTATTTCTGTTGGTTCTTCAGAGAAACGAGCTGCTAGCAGTGATGCTAACTCAGTCATTAAGTTACAAATCGTGTTCCTGTCGCTCCGATTAAACATCGGTAATCGGTTCCAGACTGACCTAACGATAAAGGTCATCAGTCTGTAACTAAGGGTGACCTGAAGTTGACCCTGAACTTCCTGAGAGGTGCTTTCAAAATAAAAGTGTGATCTTCATCTCCTCTCTCCTGAAGCCTTCTTCCTCTTCGTCACTCTGGCGATAATCTCCACCCTGCTGCTCGCCACGCTGGTCATCATGACCATGAGACGCCGCCGCCTGCTGTCCCGCCGCTACTCCTCCATCAGGTGAGCTCAGTGGCGCCGCCTGCTGGCCTGGGTCTGCATCACATGGTTTCTTGGGGTGTCTGACTGAAACTGTTCCCGTCTCCCAGTGACAAGCGGGGGCTGATCACAGGCGAGATGTCGTCTCAGGACTCGCTGAGCGTCCCGGACAGCCCAAAACCAGAACCGAAGGCCTGAGGGGTCCAGCTCCACCGGGCCCAGACTCAGAACTGATCCGCTCTCTCTTCTTACAGGGATTCATCAGGGGGACAAGAATGTGGTCCAAGGTTGGATCAGTTATCTTACAATCTGTTAATTAGGTCATAGAAGACTAAAGGGGCGGAGCTTCAGCTCTAAGGCGGAGCTCACAGCAGCAATAAAATGTTTTCTTCTCCTTGCAGCACAAGAGCTGATTTGTCATCGATCACTTTTATTGATCACCACTTACTGATCACCTCATTAAAGGAGCCATTTGATTCGCAGAACCTCCAGGTTCAAAGTTCAACCCAAATTACAGCTGGTCCTGTTCTTAGGGACCCGGCTCCAGTCCAGGTCTCCTGATTAATCAGTCAAACAGATTCAATCCTGATTTTAAATTTCCAGACACGGATCAACTCCTGGTTTCTTGCCAGAAACAAAATAATTGATTATTACTGATCATCAGACACGTGATTATTGGGCAGAGACGAAGTTCTGGCTCTGAACTTCGTCTCCTGTGAAGCTCTGAGTGTTTCTCCAGATTCACTTCAGATCCCGACACAAAGTCCAGAAACAGCCAGAACTTCACAGGAGGTGATCAGAACCATCAGAACCTGCAGAGTTCCTGATTATACTGTTCCTTTAAGGTTGATGTGATTATTGATCAGTGAGCTGATCAGCTGACAGATCGGCGCTCAGGCGGTTTTAATTGAATATCCATCCATCCATCCATTTTCTTACACCCTTTATCCCTTAATGGGGTCGGGAGTTGCTGGTGCCTATGTTGAAATTAAACTTTGATGTTTTTCTTATGTAATTAACTCACTTATTCGTGGAATCGTTTTGAATCAATTAATCAATTGTTAATTTATCAGCGGGGTTACAGTAATTAGCTATGTATTGGTGAATGTTTTCAGTTATAAATATTAATGAGTTTTTAATAGAAGTTGGGTTATTGATGATGGTAATCAGATGTATTGATGGATCAGGAAGCGACCGGATCAGCCTGCAGGAGGAAATCCATGCCTCTAAATTATTACTGTTACTGCTAAACTCCATTTCCCATGATGCACCTGCAGTCTAGTTCCCTCTGCATGCTGAAATCTGAGCGGCTTCTGTAAGTTTTATTGATTATTGATCAGGGAATCTGTCAAGTCTACTATTGGAATTATTTTTAAGTTTTATTTCTTTTTAAAGTTTCACTGTGATCAATAATCTGATCACTAATCTATTGATCTCAGCAGGGTCATTCTGAGTTTGAGCTACTTTTAAATACCTCTGATCAGGTTATTGATCGGCTTATTTGTAATCATTCTGTTGTGATCAATATTCTGGATGAAATGCAGATCACTCTCCACAGAAACAATAAATAAAATATAACCAATTCAGTCTGAAGCAGCTCATTATTGACTCCATTCCACAGTTACTGGTTAACAGCAGGACAAACAGATTAATGCCACCAGAGCAGAGCTTCCTCAGGACCAGCTGCCAGTTTCTGTCAGAACAAAAAACACTTTTCCAGGAAAACAATCGACTACGGACTGGAAGGACGAACACCGGCAGGGAGGTTTTCTGATCAACCATCCTGACTGTTTTGAAGATCTGGGAGTTGCTGAAACGCCAAAACTTCTGGATCCAGACCAAATCCAGAGATGGTTCTAGTTCTGACCAAGACAGAAATGCAATGGATGATCATCCAGAACAACTTAGAGCAAGTTCTAACAGTCCTGGAAGAACTAGATAATCTATGGACTCTATCATAATGGAGAGTAAGGACTAGGGCTGTATAATAATAT